>SNVD02016070.1:0-124271 GCA_013180625.2 Boswellia sacra | reverse complement strand
AGTGGCTTTGTCTACTACAGAGGCATAGTATATGGCTATGACAGAGGCTGTGAAGGAAGCTATTTGGTTACAGGGTTTGCTAGATGAATTGGGAATTGGGCAGGAGAAGATCACTCTTTATTCTGACAGTCAAAGTGCTATCCACTTAGCGAAGAATCCAGTGTTCCATGTTCGTACGAAGCATATTGATGTTCGGTATCATTTTGTGCGGGAGATCATTGATGAAGGGAGAATTTTACTTCAGAAGATTGGGACTGCCGAGAATCCCGCAGATATGTTGACTAAGGTTGTGACAGCGATCAAGTTCAGTCATTGTTTGGACTTGATCAACATTGTGCCTGTTTGACTGCGCCATTAGGCGCATTTGGAGGCGTTGCTGCTGTGATAGAGAATATGGGAAAAAGAAGAGTATTGTGGTGGATTGGCTAAATCGCCAAGGTGGAGAATTGTTGGAGTATTGGCTCTTTAGCCAATGCTATAAGCAATGTGAGGGATCCCACATTGCTCAAATAGAAATACTTGGGACTCCTTTGGGCTTATAAAAGAAGCCAAGTAGGAGAGTTATAAGTGTACCAAGAGAAATATCCTCCACCCCCTTCTATTTGTAAGGTCTCACATATAAGACCTCATAGTTTAAGGGCCTTTCAGTAAGGACCTTAAAGTTTGTAATATTTGCTTTTCTCCCTTTTATTTTGGGTATTTGTAGTATTACCCAATTGTTTGGGTAATTATAGTTTGACCCAACTGTTTGGGTAATTGAGTTTGGCCCAATAGTTGTGGTATTTGTATTGTGACCCAAAAGTTTGTAATTCTCTTTGAAGATAGTGGAAAGTTTATTCAGCGGCGCCCGAGGACGTAGGTACTTATACCGAACCTCGTTAAATCCTGGTGTGTATTCTATTTCTGCATTGTGGTTGATTTGTTGCCTCTTTTGTTGCTATTATATTCAATTATCTGGCATAGTTGTGGTTGTGCATTTGGTTATTCTGTTGGTTATCGTTTCCGCTTGTGCATAACAATTCTTTAGTACTTGAAAAGCATCCTCATGATTTCACAACCTACTACGATTCTTTGGCACTTTGGTTGATTCTATCTCCCAACCAATTTCTTGTAATAAGTCGTGCATTCCTATCCTATTCCAGTTTGTTCGAGTGATGAGTGACTTATCAATAAGGACACCAAGTGCTGTAAATTAATTCAAACTTCAACCAAGATGCTCGTGAAATAAACAAAAGCTATCATTCAACCACTTAAATGAAGTAACCCAAAAAGATACTGTAAACAGTGATTACGTTATAGTGTTTTGTGAACAGTGATTGCTACAGTATTTTTACAAAATGATAAACAATGACATCGCTAGATTATTTATAAACAGTGACTCTGTTATAGTAATCTGCTACAGTGTTAGTAAACAGTAATTATGCTACAGCTTTATAAACAGTGATTATGCTACAATATCTATAAACAGTATATTCGCTACAATAAGATGCTACAGTGATAATGAATAGTATCTCATCGTGAATAGTGTGATGAACAATATATGTCTGTGAACAGTATCTTGTTGAACAAATGTCAAGACGTGCAAAAATGCACTGATCTAAAGACCAAAATCTTCCCCCTCAGTAAATCTATTCCGGTGTAACACAGGTCAACGACAGTTTGACCTCCAGGCTTCAATAGCAAAAAATTTCCTATCAAGGTACACTCCTTTCCAAAAAATATAGAGCAGACAATTGAATGTATTTCTCTGGTGTTGAGGTAGAAGAAGAAACATTAAATGGAATGAGGAGTGATATCTATGGAGCCATAGCTAAGTCATATATATATATATATATATATATATATATATATACTATAAAAGTTACTGTTACTCCTTCATCCTCAACCTCAAAACGTGTCATGATTATAAGCAACTAAGTTTGAACACTTAATTCGCATGAACGTGCACTAACATATTTGATTAATTCAACTCTATCGTTATAAGTATTAAATAGGCCTTAAAATCAATTGAATGCATTAGGCCCCCTTATAGTTTATTAGATAAGCCTAACTTAAAATTGTATTAGGCCTATTTATTAATAGCTCAATTTGTGTATTTATTGAAATAGTTATATAACAATCCCCTTCTATTTCAAAAATACACAATGAACAGCCAGAGAAATATTTAGAATTTAGTGAATATGTATTGGTGCCATTTAGGCTATGAACCAACCATTGGATACCTCATCTGTCCTAGAGGAATTTGGTGATATTTAAAATTTCTATGAACCAATATTCCTGTGCCTAAGTAAGAGGATTAGCTATCCTCACAAAACTCTTTACACATTGTTGTTATGTAGTTTGGCACTTTAATAGCCATGTGCCTACCTTGTATTCATAAGTGCTTTAGAGATACTTGCCTTAGTTCTCATAGGAATCGACCCAATTCTACACTCATATATGTGAACCTCCATCAAGTGTGTACTACAATTAACACACCACCAATCATTAACTGGGCTATGAAGTTCATTAATAGTTTGCTACTCAACCTATTTCACTGTAGTTAGTACTATCGCAACTTAGGGATGACTTCTTACTTTAGAAAAGTAAAAGTTGATAGTACTATCAAGACAACAAGTGACTTGTTTTTACTGTTATGAACTAACTTCATGGGATCACTAATTATACAGGTAGGGTTACCATCACTCTTGTCTTATGCTTTGGGCATAGGTCCCATCCCTCTCCACATTTGAATTACTAACCACCTATTTAGCGGTTTTGTCAGAGGATCTGCCAAATTTGACTCTGACCTTACAAAATCTAGGCTCACTACCCTAGATTCTAGCAACTACTTAATAATGCTATGTTTCATTCAGATGTGTCTACTTTTCCCATTATAAATTTTACTCTTAGCTTTTGATATGGCAACCTGACAATCACAATTTATAGAAATAAAGTAAGGAGGGCAATTACTAATGGGAAGATCTACTAAGAGGTTCCTTAACCACTCAGCCTTAGAACATGCCTTCTCTAAGGCAATTAGCTCATACTCCATGGTTGACCGAGCTATACCAATTTGCTTGGCTGACTTCCAAGAAACTACCCTTCTGCCAAGGTAAATATATAGCCACTAGTTGATTTCACTTCATTTGTTTTAGTGATCCAATTTGCATCACTGTAACCCTCTAATACTGGTGGAGTTCTACTATATTTAATTCCATAATCAATGGTGCCTTTTGGATATTTTGCAACTCTCTCTAAGGCAGTCGAATAATCCTCGTTAGGATTTTGAGTATATCTACGCAATCTACCTATAGAGTATGCAATGTTAGGCCTTGTACAAGTCATCAAATACACAAGGCTACCAATGATTTGGACATACTCAAATTGATAATACTATGTTGTAAGTTTTTCTTTAGATGGGTATTTGCATCATATGGAGTAGCCCTTGGCTTACTATCAAATAACCCAAACTTCTTTAAAAACTTTTCAACATAATGATCTTGAGATAACATGAGACCATCATCAAATTTAGTAATTTTAATGCCAAGAATAACATTTGCTTCTCCCATATCTTTCATATCAAAATTTGAAGCGAGAAACATTTTGGTCTCATTTATCAAATGCATGCTTTTACTAAAAATAAACATGTCTTCAACATAAAGACAAATAATCACATAAGTGTTATTATCAATGGATTTAGAATATGCACATTTATCTAAGTCATTAATCACAAATCCATTTGACACTAACACTTCATCAAACTTTTCATGCCACTGTTTTGGTACTTGTTTTAATCCATATAAGGACTTAACAAGCTTACACACTTTATGTTCATTACCAGGGATAACACAATTCTCAGGTTGGTCCATATAAATTTCCTCATCTAGGTTATCATATAAAAATGCAGTCTTGACATCCGTTTGATGAACATATAAATTATTAATTACAGTTAAGGCAATTAATACTCTAATGGATGCAACTCTAGAAAAAAGAACATAAGTATCAAAATAATTTATGTCTTTCTTTTGTGTAAATCCTTTGGCAACTAACCTTGCCTTATATTTATCAATTGATCCATCAGCCTTCAATTTCCTTTTAAAAACTCATTTGCACCCTATTGTTTTTGTTCATGGACGTAGATCAACAATCTCCCAAGTATGATTGCTCATAATTTAGTCTATCTCATTGTTGATAGCCTCTCTCCAAAATGGTGCATCACGAGAAGTCATAGCTTCTTCAAAGGTTTCAGGATCATTGTCTACAAGAAAGACATAATCATCACCAAAATTGGTGGCTTTTCTCAATCTCTTACTTCTCCTAGGTTCAAAATCTGAACTCTCAAGAGGATCACTCTGTGAATCATTTAGGAGTAAAGATTTCTCAACATTTATGCTTTTTAGGGAAAATATATTCAAAGAAATCTACATTCTTGGATTCTATAACTGTATTTGCTTCAAACAAATTATTAATAATTTTAAGAACCAAGAATCTATAAGAAGCACTGTTCTGGGCATATCCTATAAACATACAGTCAAAAATTTTTTGTCATAACCTATTTCTTTTTAGGTTCAGGTACCGCCACTTTTGCAAGACACCCCCAAACTTTAAAATATTTGAAATTAGGTTTATAACATTACTACAATTCATATGGCGTCGTACCAGTTTTTTTTTTTTTTTAGGGTATTCTATTTTGTACATGACAAGCCGAAAGAATGGCTTCCCCCAACAAATTATGTGGAGCCCCGGAACTTATTAATTGTGCATTCATCATTTGTTTGAGTGTTCTATTTTTCCTTTCAACCACTCCATTTGATTCAAGTGAAAAAGGAGGTGTTGTTTCATGAATTATTCCATGATCTTCACAAAATTTATTAAATGAGTTCAATTCATATTCACCCCCTCTATCTATTCTTAATCTTTTGATTTTCTTATTAAATTGATTTTCAACTTCATTTTTATAGATTAAGAACATATCAAAAGCTTCATCGTTATTCTTCAAAAGATATATCTTAGTATATCTAGAGAAATCATCTATAAAAGTTATGTAAAATCTTTTACCCCCTCTAGTCATGTTATATTTTAAATCACCTAGGTTGCTGTGAATTAAGCTACGAAGTTCAGTTTCTCTATTAAGAATAGGCTTGCAAGTTTTCTTTGTAGACTAAGATTCTGCATAAACACCACATTTTTCAACTTTTGAAAAATTTATATAAAATAATAAACACAATCATACATTTTCTTAATATAAGAAACATTCACATGACCTAATCTACCATGCCATATGTAACGCCCCAAATCTTTCACGTTTCTATTACATGACCGATCTGATTGCTAAGGAAATCACATTCGAATTTTTTTTTTTTACTTGTCCACTCAATACCACATCAATTATCCAAAATAAATACTTCAACATAATATCATGTGCATAATTATTACAATGATATTACAATACTTCATATTAATTGCCTAGAAAGCATACCATAGTCGAGAAGCTTCGATCCAACTTCACTTTGAATTAAATATAAAACCATTTCTTCACTTGATTACTCAAATCTGCACAAACTTCAATAACTTCATATCCAATATTTCTAACGTTGTTACTCAAACCACTCTGCAAAAGTGTTGGTGACGAGGGGTGAGCTGTCAACTCGGTAAGCATAATCAATTCTAACATGTTTTTATATTAAAAACCTTTTATGAATTATAGATATTTAGTAATCATAATTTTACATACTGACGTAATCTTATACTTTAAGAAATTAATTGAAAAACATTTTATCAGAGGCCATATAAAATAATCAACATAACTATAAACTATCAACTTAATAAATAATACCCATATTAGGGCAAATAAAGAGAAGACATAAAAATCAGATTTGTCATAACAAAATATCATATCAATTCTCGTAAAACATACAAAATAGGATAATTAACTCAAATTATTGTAATTTATTAAAAGCATTAAATCATGATCATAAAACGTAGTTTCATAGTAACTCATAAAACATATATGCAAAGTAGCTAAAAACATTATCAGAAAACACAGTTTCATAGTAGCTCATATCACGCAGCCATATCATATGAGAGGATTGATTAACGATCAAACATATCATATCATTTTTGTGTGCATCGTAACATAAATCCAGCTGGAACCATAACACATCATATCATCTACATGCGGCACTTTGCACTGTGTGTGGCACTTCGTGCTCCCCACACAGTCTCAAGAGATGACCCTCATGCAGCCATATCATAACATATAAGGGTGCTACGGACAACGAGCCAAAATTCTTTTCTTATTATAACTTACAGTACAAAATTTGTATAAATCTCAAAACACTTAAAATAATCCTTTGCATAATAAATTCATATACGAACTTTATTTCTTAAACCAATCGTTAGCTTAGAGAACATTTAAAACCAAGATAATTGATTTGAAAAGCATTTTAAAGAACCTTAAAGTATGAAGTTTCGTAGATCTTTTGATAAATGAGTTAAATAATTAAATAAAAGCGACTTTTAGAGAACAATTTACTTTGTTAAATATTTAATTTAATAAAAATGAAAAGATTTTTGTTGTTTAGAAGCCAGATTTATAGAAAACTATTTTCCATTCAAAAAAAACTATAGAACTTAAATTTCGGAATTGTAACGGTTTTTGCATATGTCAAACAAAGCACATTAATGTGAATATCACTTACTTAAATACTAATTTCAAAATACCAATAAAAACATGCATTTTTATGAAAGCTACACTTTATATGCAAATAAAACTGTCTATATTCATAAAATACCTGTAAGCATAAAACATTATTTGAAACTATCAAAGACTTTTATGTATTTTTTTCAAAACCACTATTGAAAGCACCATAATTTTATTTTAGTAAGAACAACTTTGTTTATAATAATGAATTGTAAAAAAAATATAATAAGCTTTGAACTTGTAGATTTCGATACTTATAACAAAATGCATACCTTATAAAAAATACTTACATAGACAGTATAAATAACATAAGAATTATTTCTACTTCTAAACAATTCATAATAATAACCTTTCATAACAAAACATATTTTTAATTATGCATATAAACTAATCATATTAAGAATGATTATACTTACCTCGTACTTTCAGACCATATATCATATATTTTTGAGTCACCCATCCAAAATCTCTCAATCGTCTAACAAAAATGAAACATAATTCGATCATGTCAATATCCATCACAATCTCTCATCAAATACAAAAACTTCTATTCCAACTCAAAGCCGATTCATTCTCTTAGATAACAACGTAAACAAATTCTTTCTCATACAACTAATGAGTCATCATCTCCATACCAAATGAACCAAAGATCTCATAATTCATATGCTCAAATCAACAAAATAAAAATACCGAAATTTATCTCATATTTAAAATCTCCAAACTGTCATTCCCAATTACAATACTTCCACTTTTAAACCAAAACAATGAAAATTCTCTCATTTTTAATAAATTATCTAACGGGAAAATGTCACAGACTACCCCTACCTTTTGTGAATTTATCATGTAAAAACGCTTTTTGCCACTTTGCATAAATGACAATCCTATATTTTGAAAAAGTCATCATGGGATACCCTTCTGTTAGTTTGGACGTTTGATGACATCAGTTTTCCATCCAAAATCTATACAATTACTATTATACCCTTAACGATATTTCTAAAAAGCAATAGGATATATAAACAATTAATTTATTGGTAAAATTACAATTTTAACCTTCGATTGAGACAATTAAAATATATTTCTTCCTACACATGTGGACAATTGAAATGACAATTTTGCCCCTATGTTTTAAAAATATCATTGTAGTCGTTGCAAGCTAACCGTTGGAGCATGAGTGGCTGCCTTTAAATCTGTACATGAAGCTCGTGTAGTTGCAAAAACTCCATTGAAACATACAGATTTACAACTTGAAATCAAACACAATCAACACAAGCCATCTCATCAATACCAACAGCCAACATTTAACATAAACATTAAGAACACAGAGAACCAAATTCTACAATAAAGCACCGGAATATCATTTTGTAGATCAAAGTTACAGTTACACAGCATGCAACAGAACAATTCCAGTTGAAGGAAATGACATCAAAATCAAGCTCAAGTGCAGAAATGGATCAAGCAAGTTCAAGCAAGGCAAAACAACATTACGACAAAGATGAGTGCAAGAGGTATACACAAAATGCTAAATGGCAACCTAATAAAATTCAAAAATAGGAGGTGCAAATGCAATGCAAAAGGTAGCTGTCATGATTTCTGAGTCTAGCAATAATCCTGGTAAGCTTTATTTTATATGTAGAAATGGGATATGTACTTTCTACAGGTGGTGGGAGCCTGATGTTGAAGAAATTAACTGTGATGTTCTTGATGCGGTGAAATGCATTAATGTTGTAAGTCAGGAGCAGTCTAGGGAGGATGAGGTACAAAACATTTTATGGAAGATGCAAGATGATATGAAGTTGGTGATGAACCAAAATGAAGTGCTTCAACAAATCAACGAAGAAATGAAGAATGTAGTCATGGTGAATAGGTTGTTATTCTATATGCTGCTGCTAATTTTGATAGGATTGATGGTGAAAATGATGTAATGCAATGGTTATGTATGTCATGCAACATATGAAATGGATAGCAGTGAAACTCATTAAAATATAATAAGTTAATATGTCAGGAGTAAACATATATTTCACTGCAGTTTTAAATATCAGGACTACAATTTCCTTTTTTTTGTGGCTAAGTAAAGGACTACAATGTCCTATACAAAAAAATCAGCAATCTAAAGGACTATAAAAGTTCTTTTACAAAAAAACAGCAGTCCCTTTACAAAAAAATAGCATCCATCTATAAGTTCATTTACATACTAACATTTTGAAGGTTGCATTGCTATTGTATAACAAAAATACTTACATAGAAACTGATTAGCTTACATAGATTGCTATTCCAAAAGCTTTCAAGCTAAGAATCATAGTCATTGCTCTCTTCCAGTCAACAACCTACTCACTGCAAATATGTATATAAATTTAAAAAACATTCAACAGAATAAAATTGTGCAACAAAACAAGATATGTTTATTACCTCTTCTTGTCCCTTTGGTAGTTCCTCTCCCAATGGTAGTTGAAGTTTGAGTTTGTTGAGAGGAGGGAGGTGTTGAGTCTCCAACATTTTATGAGACTGCACCATGGTGGGATGATGTTGCTTGAGGCAGTGATGCATGTTGTTGGGAAGAAGGCCCTACAGTGGAGTTCTTTGCCTACAAATTGTAAATAAACATGAAAAAGAGTTAAAATCAGTAATAAAAGCAATAAAAAAACATAACATAATGACCTGTTTCTTCTTCTTGGGTGTGTCATTTGTGTTTTTCTTTCTTTTTTTAGACTGAGTGGTTGAGGTTGCAATAGTAGAATTTGTATCAGCATGAGGTAGAGATGTTGTTGCCTCTATCCTTACAGTGGTTTTTCTTGCCTTACACAAACAAAAGCCAAGTTCAAATAAGTTAAACACTACAAAAAATGAGCAACTTATTTAAGCAGCAGTTAATAAAATCAATATTTTACCTTCTTCTATTTTGTGCCAGGGGGAACTTTGCATGACCTTTTGTTGTGATTATACCCACCACAATTTTTTCATCTCATAGTAAAAATTTTTGAAGTTGGTGGGTCTTTATCCGTAGTCCTTCTCCTATGTTTCTTAGGCCTTCCAGCCCTAGTCCTCATTTTTAGGGGTTCCAAATTGTTACATTGTACCTCAGGCCATTCACTTTGATTTGGTATAGGCCTTATATAGTGGTCGTAAGTTGCAATAAATCTATCCCTTAACAGCATTTTATCAACAAATGGGTGAACCTCTATTCTCCTATCATTTGCACAAGCAATGGAATGGATGCAAGGCATCCCAGAAATCTAGAAAAGTCCACAGCTACAGAACCCCTCACTCAATCTCACAATATGAACTCTCCCTCTATTTACAACTTCAAACTCCAAGTTGCCACACCAAATGACCTCCAATTGATGACTCTGTTTCCCTCTTTCTTCAATTATACTCCTAATCTTAGGACCAATATCTGTGTGCCACCTTAGACAATCTTTTAACCTTGTAAAACAGAAAAAAATACAAGGAAGTTAAAAAAATAAGAGAAATTAACAAATGCAAAACAAAAACAAATACAAGGAAGTTATAAAAATAAAATCAATTAACAATGCAAAATAAAAAAGAAAAGCCAAAGTACTTACTTTCTTTGCATCCTCTTCATGATCTTCCTTCTAATATCCTCAACCAAGGTAAGATAAGTCTGCCCTCGATAACGGTTGATCCAGGAGTTAAATGATTCAGTGATGTTGTTGGTCACATGATCAACTTTAACCCTTTCATCGAAGGCATATCTACTCCAATGAATTGCAGGGATGTTGGATAGCCATTCAAAGGCAGTAGCATCAATACCTTGAATTTGTTCCATAGCTGAGTGAAAGTTAGTGGCATTACAGGACTTGCAAGCTCTCCAAAAAAGCTCCTGTAGTGCTGGTGCAGTGTGCTGCCTTTTAAAGTTATCAAACAAATGCTTACCACAAAATTTGTTTGATGCATATGGCCACTTAGCAATCAAAGCATTAATTATTCCTTTATGCCTATCACTCATAAATGACATAGGCAGCCCACAACCATCTACTCCTCCTATATGCTCACCTAGTAGCTCTAGAAACCAATTCCATGTGGAATTGCATTCAACTTCACAAATTCCTAGGGCTAAAGGATGCATCCCATTGTTGGCATCAATGCCAACTGCTGCCAATAAAACCCCACCCATGGGACCCTTTAAGTGACAACCATCCAAACCTATAAAGGGCCGACAACCAGTAAGGAAACCTAGTCTTTGTGTAGGAAAGCTAATAAAAAACCCTTGAAATTTTGGATTTGCAGAAATTAAGGCTGCATCTGCCTTAACATACACTGTTGTACCAGGATTTGTTATCCTTACAATATTGGCATATTTGTGCAATAGGTTCAATGCTTGTTGCTGGTGTTCCCCTATAACCTGAAATGCTTTCATCCTAGCCCTATACAACTTCTGTTTGGAAGGTTGAAGGCCAAATCTCCTTTTTATATCCTTTTCTAACCAATCCACATCAATGGTAGCATTATCTCTAAAGTGCTCCTCATATTGTTTGGCTATCCATATGTATGTGCACTCAGGGGCATCAATAACTTTAGAACACCTATGTTCAGGATATAAAGTCTTGATTTTATAGGTTATCATGTCTTGTGTTGTTGAGGCATGGATCCTCTATGGACAGCCTTCAGCAGCACACTTACAGGTGACTCTATTTTTCTCATTTTTTTTTCTTTTAAGCACAATCCCTCTATGCACTGAATACTCTCTAGGAACCTCTCTAAAATGGGCCAAACTTTGAAATGTTTGCCCCACTGCAAACTTAACTTCCCCCTCAGGACCAGGAGTGAAAAGTTTTTTCCTGTGGACCCTAGCTATCCTCTCACTGCCTACCTCATCCTCACTACCACTTACTGACTTTTCAAAATTTTCACCAACACTTTGGTAATAGAAAATTTCATCAGATGACTCATCACTTCCTCCCCTACTATCACTTTCTGTCCCACTATTATCACCTTGTACATCACTATCAGGCCTATATTCTACATCAGAATCATTCTCAAGGTCATACTCACTATGACACTTTGAGTTGTCATGCTCCATTTCTACATCCTTTCTGCCTAAGTCAGTATCATTTCTAACATCCTCGAACTCAGGTTCCTCCTCAACATTCCTACCCTCCAACTCAACTTCCCTCTCAACATCCTTATCCTCTAACTGGGTTCCTATTTCCTCATCTACATTAGCCAAGGTAGGTCCTACTTCAACATCCATTTACTTCAAATCAAATCCTACCTCTTATTTCATTTATAACCTCACAAGGCACCTCATTGGAAAGGGAATTATCATCAGATGACTCACTATCTAATGGTTGTTCCTCAACTAAAATGGTTAATTTATCAAGTTTTTTTCATTTCAAACATGTTTAAAACTTCTGAAAATTGCTAGTTAGTTTCTATCACCATGTTTTCTCCATTCCAAGGTAAGGTGACACTAAATTTCACTTCCCTATAATCTGCAACACCCATTTCAAATACAACATTAAGAATAGAAATCAAACAAATAACACTGACTTTCTCAGGGTCTACATTCCCAAGTGTAACTACACGACCCCTAGCTTCATTGTCATGACAAACAATCCCATTAGACTGCCATATGCATCAACAGATACAGGTAATTAAAAAAAAAAAAAGGCATCAGATGGTAGCCATGAACGAGCAACAAAAACAAAATTTTTACAAGTCATGCATGGTGGTGAAAATAACATTACAATTATGCAAGTTATTAAACCAATTTCAGATAATTCACGTTAAATTCTAAAAACCTCAATTTTCCTTTACATCAGAATAATGCAAAGGCATGAACGACCTAAATTTGTTAAAAAAAATCACTCATCTCATGCATGCATGTCAATATATTAGTACAGTAATTCAAGATATCACCTCAATTTCATATAATTTACATCAATTTAAAAAAACCCCATCTTTTCTAAAAATTTAGGGTTTCGGTTTCAAGAAAAAATTTGAACATAAACAACCAAAAATTTGAAACCATCACAAATACTACTAATAGTAGCATAAAAGAACGTAAAATATCAAAAAAAAAAAGAAGATGCCATGCATACGGTCATGCAACACAATATTTCCAGTTGAAACAAAGGCATGGAGATGCATTCACACAGGATTGGGTCTGACCTTGCAATGAAAACCAATGTCTATAGCAAACTTTCAAGGTTCAGAGCCCTTCAAATGGCGTGGTTGCACCAGAGAGACGCGGGAAGAAGAACAGTCACTACAGGTGAAAATGAAAGAGAAAGTGGGGTTCGGGGAAAGAGAAAGTGGGGCTGTTTGCAAAATTATATTGCAACAGTTGACTCACGTTTTATATAATTGTTGACTACTGTTTCTATAAAATGACCCTTCTAACCCGCTATCTTCAGGATATTTACAAACATTTAACGTCCAAACTAACAGAAGGGTGTCCCATGATGACTTTTTTAAAATATAGGGTTGTCATTCATACAAAGTGATAAAAGGCGTTTTTACATGATAATTTCGTAAAAGGTAAGGGTAGTCTGTGATATTATCCCATTATCTAACCCCCAATGTTTCCAATATCTTACAGAGACATGGTAAACATTTTAATCTTGGAAAATAAAAAGTATCAAAACATTTTGGATTGGAAAAATCCTTTAAAGAAATCAAAATGTAAGAAATATCAATTCTGGTCGTTAGATTACAAGATTGACATCCGTTACTTTGTAAATACGAAATAATTTGTCATTAATTTGTAAAATCATGAAAACATCCAAAATGAAACTTAACATGCCAAATAAGAATTATTTAAAAGCTCATAACTTTCTAAAAATTATAACCAATTCAAAATCAAATTTGTACTTCTAACATTCTGTTGAAAATAGTAAATTCTAAAATTTTATAGTCTTATTTAAAAAATCATTAAAAATAAATTATTCAATATTTTTCAATGAAACTAATTTTAAAAGAACTATTTTCATGTCTACTATAATATATAAAAATTTTAGAACAAAAATCAATTTCAAGCCATACTTATAATTTTCAAAACTTTAGAGAGTCGGTTTAGAATAAATATTTTCAGAATCTTTTTGCCAAATTTAAAAATTCATGAAAAATCATATCTTTCATATTCTTGGTCTAGAATAAATTTTGATATAATCCTTGATACATATATTTGAACGTATAAAAACATGGAATTCAAAATTAGAGTGAAAATAAACTTACACACCTGGTAATAGTCTATTATCTCATGTTAGTTTTGCAAATCGAGTTCTTCAATCTCAAACTCCAACCACTTACCAAAAACCCACAAATCTAATAAAATTGAATATTAAATCATTAAAATATCAACCTTTAGATAACTTATAAATCATCATGTCACATATATTAGAATTAACCCAATGAATCCAACGAAATATAAATTCTTGAACTTAATTCTAATCTTGGCAATTCAAACCAGAACAACATCCAATCTCAGATTTTTAATTCATAAAATCAAAATCAAAATCATCTTAGATTTTACAATAGTGTTCCACACATATGTAGGCTATTTCACAAATTTTTACATTTTCGAATAGATTTATATTTTGAGTACAAAAATTCTACCAAACAGTGTCTGACAGTGAGTCAAGTTATTTTGACGATTTTTATAAATTTTTACACTGATTGAAACCACACCAAGACTTGCAGAAAGACTATATACGTATAGAATATTAAGACTATTAAATTTCTCAATTTTTGAACAACGTTTGGATGGGTGAAGAAATTGCCAAATTCGGTTTATCAAACAGAATAGTTTAAATTCAAGTTTAATAATGCTGTTTCGAAAATCTACAAAAAATTGAAATCATAATCATTTTGGGTGCAACAAAATTCATATGAAACTTAAAAATCTTTAGGTTCTCTGACAAAAATCCTGAGTTCAAAAATCATAAATTAAATAAATATAAAAATTTGTGAACAACCTACTATCTTGATAACTCAGTCAATGGTCACCAATCACTATGAAACCCTAACCTTCTTATCATATAAATCTATTACAATCACCCCCTTCTAAATCCATCAAATTTTTTATTAGATGTCTTAGCGTACAAGCCACATCAAACTAAACCTCAATTCATTCCGTAATAAATAATGTGTAATAGATAATACTCTTACCGTGACTAGGATCCCACTTTGTTGATTTTCTCTTTGATCCAAGCTCTTCATCTTCAAGCTCCCATATGTTTGCTTCAATGCTGAACTCCTATTTTTCCTCTGGGTTTTCACGTTAAAGGGGTTGAAACCCGCAATGTAATTCAATGGCAAAATATGTATGAGCTTAAAGAGTTCACCCTCACAGTACCCTTTTCCAACAAAACCCCATTTTTTGATATTACAATTTTATCACTTTCAAAAGACACTTTAAACCCAGCTTTCCCAAGTACAAACACAAAAACAAGATTATATCTAATATGTGGTACATGCAATATATTGCTTAGTGAGAGGATTTTGCCAGAAGTAAGTCTGAGAAGAACCTTTCCTTTGTCCAAAATTGGAGCAGATAATGAGTCACCAAGATAAACTCATTCTTCTCCTTCTCTCACTGGATTATAATCATAAAATTGATTTCTGTTGCACATATATGTTTGGCAGCTCTAGAATCAATTATCCACTCTTTTTTTTCTGCATTTGTCATATTAATTTCTAAGACCACAAAAGCAGCAATAATTTCTTGTCCTTCAGCCAAATTAGCCTTAGGAGGATTTTGGTCTCTTTTTCTATTATTATTCTTGTTCTGGTGTCCACACCTCCATTGGTTGACATAATGACCAGGTTTTTCACAAACAAAGCATTGTCCTTTCTTGTTAAAGGTGGGTTCTTTTTGTTGAGAAAATTTTTATTTGAGGTTTTTGGCTGTTGTGACTTCTTTTGAGGAGATTTAGAAATATTCTCTACTACATGGGCCTTAGAACTCATTTCCTTGGCCTTTTCAGCTTTATCCCTATTTTTATTTTGCTTCTTAATTCTAATATGAATAATGACATCTTCAAGACTCATTTGTTTTCTCTTATGCTTCATGCTATTTTTATAAACTCTTCAAGAATCAGGTAATTTTTCAACTAAACACCCAGCTATAATTGCCTCTCGAAGTTTAATGTCTTCATTTTTAAGATTCTTTATAAGTATGTGATAGTCATGAATTTGAGTAGTCACATCTTTTTCTTCTACCATTTTGTAGTCTAAGAAATTTCCTATAGCATACTTTTGAGAACCGACATCCTCTATGATATATTTTTTCCTAAGACTCTCCCATATTTCATGTGTAGTTTTATAGCTATAGTACACATCATATAACTCATTTAAAAGAGTGCTCAATATGGTGTATCAACAAACCTTATTCGCCTCTTTCTATTCTTTGTCCACTTTGTTTTTCCACTCTCGCAATGATTGTGACGCTCCTTCTACCAGCTTAGAAGTTTTTTTTGTGGTGAGATAGTTTACAAGGTTAATAACATGCAAAATGTCAAAACTTTTTCTTGCCATCCCTTGAAGCGACTTCCACTAAAAGGCTCAATATTTGAGATGTCAGGAAGTGATTTTGCAGTAACTAAGGCAAACTCCATCTTGGTTAAAGAGATTTGGTCTTTAGATTGTTGTAAATTAATTCAAATTTCAACCAAAATCTTAGTGAAATAACCAAAAGCTATCACTCAACCACTTAAATAAAGTAACCCAAAAAGACATAGTAAATAGTGTTTCTACTACAGTGTTTTGCTTAATAGTGTCTACTACAGCATTGATGAATAGTGATACCACTACAGTGTCTATGAACAGTGACTTTGCTACAGTAATCCGCTACAGTATTGATGAATAGTGACTCTACTATAGTGTCTATAAACAGCGTATTGCTACAATGATGATGAATAGTTTCTCACTGTGAACAGTGCGTGATGAGCAGTATCCGTATGTGAACAGCACCTTTGTTGAACAAATTACCAAGACGTGCAAAAATGCACTGACCTAAAGACCAAATTCTGCCCCCCTAGAAAATCTATTCCAGTGCAATATAAGTTAATGCCAATTTGACCTTCAAGCTTTAATAGCAGTAAATTTCCTATCAAGTTACACTCCTTTCCAAAAAATATAGAACAGACAATTGAATGTATTTCTCTGGTGTTGACATAGAAGAAGAAACATTAAATGGAATGAGGAGAGATGTCTATAGAGCCATAGCTACATTATATATATATATATATATATACTATGAAAAGTTATCGTTGCTCCTTCATCCTCAACCTCAAAATGTGTCATGATTATATGCGATTAAGTTTGACCACTTAATCTACACAAACGTGCACTAATGTATTTGATTAATTCAACTCTACCATTATAAGTATTAAATAGGCCTTAAACCCAATTAAATACATTAGACCCACTTATAGTTTATTAGATAAGCCTAACTTAAATTGTATTAGACCTATTTATTAATAGTCCAATTTGTGTATTTATTGAAATGATTATATAACACCAAGATCATATGGCACTGAGTCATAACAACTATTTAGTATTTTTTTTATACGCTCAAAATTTCATCCTTTAAAGAAGCAAGCTATGTCTAGAAAAATGCTTTTTTGATTATCGTCTAGTCCATTATAGCTAATTTTCAAAATTTTAGAAACATTACGATTAAGAAGTTTATTCAATTTATGCAATGCACTTTCCCATTCTTTTTCCCTCTTTCCACATAGGAAGGAACCTAAAACTTTAAGAGCTAAGGGGTGGCCTTTAACATAACCTACTAATCTCTTTGATAGCTACAAGGTTTTCAATTTGAGGGTTTTGTTTAAAGACATAATTAGAAAAGAATTGGAAAGCATCTTTATCGTCAAGCTCCTCGACCTGATACATGGTTCTTCCTCCTCATTGAGAAATGACTTGTCTATCTCTAGTGGTCATGATAACTTTAGTTTTTGAATTAAATTTAAGTCCTCCAATTAAATCTTCTAACCGTTGAAAATCATTGACATCATCAAGGACAATTAAAACTTTGTTCTTTTGGACCCTACACTCAATGGTGTTGTTTTGAACATGACAAGTGCCAACTTTTTCTTCTAGTATTTCAAAAAGAAGTTGTTGCCTTAAATGAGGTCCTTGTTTTGCTAATTCTTCGCTAATATTTTTAATGAAGCAATGACCTTCAAACTCAGTAGAGATTTGTAGAGTCTCAAATGTAAATTAATATATATATATGCATTTATATATATTACAAATTTAGAAATTATGTTCAAAGTATTAGTGGGTTGGAAGTTGGTGGACTTAGGCCCATTGAGCCAAGGCCTTATATTTAGGGAAGAGATGGGGTTCTCTAGAAGGAAGGAGAAGGGAAAAGAAGAAAAAAAAAAAGAAGAGAAGAGGAGAAGGGAGTTCACGGTTCCAGGAAGAAAAAGAAGAAGAGAAAGGAGAGAGAAGAAAAGAGAGGAAAAAATTCAAGAAGTTTAGCTTGGAAAACAAGTAGGGGTTTCTAACACTATACTTACTTCATGTTATGTATTTGGTTGTTGAATTGATATTAGTTGTTATGCATGTGACTTGTTTTAACTTAAATTCTTGGTTGCTTGGATGATGAATTATGAGTGAAGTTACTTATGGCAAGTTGTTTGTTATGATTGAATGAAGAAGTATGTGTGAAATTAAGTGTTGATGAAGTGAAGTAGAAATAGTTTTGTGAGGAGTTGTAGTTTATGTGATTGTCTTATGTTGTTTGAGTTGATGCATTTTTCTGGATTGAGAATTGCATGATCTTCCATTTGTGTAAGAAAATAGACAGATTAAGCTTTAAATAGCTGCTGATTTCGTTAAATTTGGAGTTAAAACGGATTTTTGGTGAACTTTTGAAGTTGGGAGTTGAAATCTAGAAATGGGATGTTTTGAACAAACTCTGGAATTCGATTCTGGTGTTTCAATCGACAGTGAATAGTGCTATCGAGTGAACAGTGTTGAGTGAACAGTGCTATCGAGTAAACAGTGTCGAGTGTCGAGTAAAATTTCAGAATCACCCCAAATCGACTGTACACTTCCCAAAAAGTCTTAGATTTTGCATAAAAATCATATTTTCTTTAGATTTATCATAGTAATGATATTGAAAGGTTGTTAATGTATGCATTGGACTTTGAATGGGCCGTTCTGTATACGGATCCAAGGAGAATACAGATAATATATTCTTAGTGTTGGACCTTAGATGGGTCATTCTGTACACGGATCCAAGGGGAACACGAATATGACAATGTGATGTGTTGGACCTTGGATGGGCTGTTCTGTATACGGATCCAAGGGGAACACGAATATGACAATGTGATGTATTGGACCTTGGATGGGTCGTTCTGTACACGGATCCAAGGGGAACACGAACATAACAATGGGATATGTTGGACCTTAGATGGGTCGTTCTGTATACGAATCCAAGGGGAACACGAATGTGACAATGTGATGTGTTGGATGGGCCGTTCTGTACACGGATCCAAGGGGAACACGAATATAAAGATATGAGGTGTTGGACTTTGGATGGGCCGCTCTGTATACGGTTCCGAGGGGAACACGAACATAAATTTGATGTGCAAACGAACATAATTGTTTGAACTATTATTATTGGATGTCTAATTCTGTGATTGAATATTTGTGGAATGCGTATGATTTAGTATAACGTTAGAATTTTCCTACTGTACTTATACTCACCCCCTTCCTCCACAGGTACACAGAAGGATGCTCATCCTAGCGATCTTCTAGAGCTTTCTTAGGGAGTCTGGAGTCTGCATGCATATAATGATTTTTTTTTTTTACTGTCTTGATTCTCCTAGTTGTAATGGGAGATTTCGTTAGGTGACTAATTAACTAATGTATTGATTTTAGTCACCAATGTATGTAAAATTAATTTTGAACAAATAGTCATAAGTTGTAATGAATTCTTGTGATATATATATAATTGAAAAAAAAAAATTTTATGAGATCTAGATGACGAAATTTTTATAAATTCTTATTCAATCATCCCTAAAATCTCTAAATAAGAGATGTTAGGGCGTGGTAGAGTAGTATCAGAGCCTAGGTTTTACTGTGGACCTGTGAAAAGAGGGTAGATGGTCTGGGAGGGGTAGAGTCATGTTTGTGTACCTGCATGTGCTTTGAATAACTGTTTGATGTGTTCCTGTTCCATATGTTATAGAATTCTGATGTTTTACTATTGATAAAATTAGATAATGAGTTCTCCTACACGAAGTGCTTCAAGTTCAAACCCACCTGAGGGTGGTGAGAGGTCAAAATTTTATAGGGCCATGAGGGATGTGGCTAATACATTAGTAGAAACAGTGACAAACACGGTTAGGGAGGCTCTTCATGCTAACCCACCTCCACCGCCTCAACCGGTATTAGAGACGGGTGTCGATAATAGAATGAAGAGTGCACTTAGATAAGTCCAACGCCATAATCCACCTACTTTCAATGAGGAGCCCGATCTGAATGTGACAGAAGATTGGCTTATACGAGTTGAGCGCCTCTTCAATCTTTTGCAAGTTGAAGAAGATCTGTAGGTTAGGTGGCAACTTATCTGTTGTCAAGAGAGGCGTTACACTGGTGGACGTCTGTTGAGCGTATTAAAGGAGGGAACATTCTTACATGGAGGGATTTCTCTACTGCTTTTCTGGATAAATATTTTCCTATGGTTTTTCGGGACCAAAAGGAAAATGAGTTTATATATTTGACCCAGGGGAATATGATGGTGCAATAGTATAAGGCACGATTTACTACCTTATCTCGTTTTGTACCTGGGTTAGTGGCAGATGAGGCTAGTAAAGCTCAAAGATTTCAAAAGGGACTAAGAGATAATATCAGACCCTCAATAGCAGTGTGTAGATTGACTACATATTCTGAGGTGGTGGAGATCGCCTTAGTTGCAGAACAGGAGCTGTCCCAGAGTCATAGGGTGGGGGGTATTGGCATACCTTCTAGAGGAATAAGATAGCAGGATCGTTCAACTAAGAGACAAAGAACTCAGTCCAGTAGGACTTCCTTTGATTCTCAGTCTCAGCAATTGTAATCACAAGGCTCCATGGCAAGTGGGTCCTCATAGAGTCAGAGAGTTTGTTATGGGTGTGGGAAACCTGGTCACTTACGATATCAGTGTCCCAGATGTTATAGATGTAGACAATACGGTCATATGCAATGGGATTGTCCGGTAGGGATGGGAGGTCCTCAGAGTGCCACTAGTCAGACCCAACCAACTCCTCAACAAGGGTCAGGGTCACAAACTAGACCCCCGTTTCAAGGACATGATACTTATTCCCATCAGACATCTCAGAGGTCTCAGGCAGCTTCTTCTCAATTCGTTAGGCCTCTAAGGGTCAGGGTCACAAACTAGACCCCCGTTTCAAGGACATGATACTTATTCCCATCAGACATCTCAGAGGTCTCAGGCAGCTTCTTCTCAATCCGTTAGGCCTCCAAGATCAACTCAGAGCACTAGACAGCATGGACAGATAACTCAGGGACGAGTCTTTGCTCTGACTCAGCTGACAGAGCCTGCAGATCACGGGGTTGTTGGAGGTATATTACTGGTTTTTAATGCATGGGCCCATGTTTTATTTGATTATAGGGCTACTCATTCTTTTATATCTACTCATTTTGCATCTGCATTAGGATTAGAGTCTGAGTTGTTGGATTCTGTATTACAAGTGGAGTCACCTATGGGTAGTACTCTAGAGGTTGGGAGGATATGTCACTCCTGTATGTTAGAGATCAATGGGCACAGGTTATCATTTGACTTGATACTTTTGGATTTCACGGAGTATGATGTGATATTAGGAATGGATTGGTTGTCCACTTATCAAGTTATATTAGATTGTCACAAAAAGAAAGTGATCGTCCACACGCCAGAGGGGATCATTTTCAATTTTTATGGGGACAAATATGCATTATCGCATTACCCTTTGCTTGGGTCGCAGAACAAGAAAGGGGGCGGGAACATGATAGCAAGTATATTAGTGGAAGAGGCCAATAAAGAGGTTTCTGAACTTCCTCGTGTGGTGAATGAATTTCCTGATGTTTTTCTTGAAGAGTTGTCTGGGTTACCTCCAATTAGAGAAGTGGAGTTTGCTATTGAAGTGTATCTGAGCGTGGCACCTATATCAGTTGCTCCTTACCGAATTGCTCCAGCAGAGCTGAAAGAGCTAAAGATGCAGATAGAAGAATTGTTACAGAAAGGATTTATCCGACCCAGCACTTCTCCTTGGGGTGCACCAGCTTTGTTCGTGAAGAAGAAAGATGGTTCATTGCGTTTATGCATCGATTACAGGTAGTTAAATCAGGTTACAGTGAAAAACAAATATCCTCTACCTAGAATCGATGATTTGTTCGATCAGTTAAGAGGATCTTGTTGTTTTTCCAAAATAGATCTTCGTTCGGGTTATCATCAGTTGAGAATAAAGGAAGGAGATATACCCAAGACCGCTTTTCGTACCCGGTATGGGCATTATAAGTTCTTGGTCATGCCATTTGGACTGACTAATGCTCCTGCTGCCTTTATGGATTTGATGAACCGTGTTTTCAGAACCCACTCAGACCAATTTGTGATTGTGTTTGTGGATGATATCCTCATTTATTCTTCATCTGAAGTTGAACATGAGCAACATCTACGGGTAGCATTCAAACCCCTAAAAGAGCATCGTCTTTATGCCAAGCTGAGTAAATGTGAATTTTGGCTAACAAAAGTAAAATTTTTGGGCCATGTGGTGTCAAGACAAGGAATCTCAGTAGACTCATCGAAAGTAGAGGCAGTTATGAAATGGGAACGACCAAAGAATGTATTTGAAGTACGCAGCTTCTTGGGTTTAGCAGGATACTATCGGCGTTTTGTTGAGAACTTTTCTCGATTGGCTGCACCAATGACTAGGTTAACAAGGAAAGGAGTTAGATTTGAATGGAATGATGCATGTGAGCACGCATTCCAAGAATTGAAGAAAAGATTAACTTCAGCACCTATTCTTATGATACCACAACGTGAAGTTGATTATGTAGTTTTCACTGATGCTTCTTTGGATAGGTTAGGGCGTGTGTTAATGCAACAGGGTCGAGTTGTAGCCTATGCATCTCATCAGTTGAAACCTCATGAGCAGAATTATCCCACTCATGACTTAGAACTGGCTGCGGTAGTGTATGCTTTGAAATTTTGACGACATTATCTATATGGTGAGAGGTTTGAAGTCTTTTGTGATCATAAAAGTTTGAAATACATTTTCACCCAAAAAGACTTGAATTTGAGACAACGAAGATGGATAGAGTATTGGGAAGACTATGATTTCTCTATCCAATATCATCCAAGAAAGGCAAATGTGGTGGCTGACGCATTAAGTAGAAAGTCGAGGGCCATGGCTAGTGCAATGATAGGTGAGTGGAGCATGTTACGGTCTATTTATGATTATGATATCTTGGCTAAGGATCACAGAGATCAGATTCACCTTTTTACACTTGTTACCCAACCGTCTCTTGTGTATAAAGTGATTGAATGGCAACATCAAGATTCCGAGACCAGAGCCTTGTATGAGCAAGTGTTACGTGGTGATGGGAGTGTACGATTCAAGGGCAGGATCTTTGTTCCATCGAGTAAAGAGTGTAAAGATGATATTCTTAAGGAATTTCATCATTCTAAATTCGTTGTTCATCCTGGTGGCACTAAGATGTATCATGATTTACGTCGACAGTTTTGGTGGAAAGGAATAAAGCAGGATTTTGCTGAATATGTGGCTAAATGCCTTACTTGTCAACAAGTGAAGGCTGAGCACCAAAGGCCTGTAGGATTACTTCAACCATTACCGGTAGCAGAGTGAAAATTGGATCACATCACCATGGATTTTGTTACTGGATTATCACATTCTTTAAAAGGGAAGGATGCGATATGGGTGATTGTGGATAGGTTAACTAAAGTATCACACTTTCTTCCTATACGTACAACCAATTCAGTGGATGTTTTGAGTCGACTGTACATTAACGAAATTGTGAGATTGCATGGAGTTCCAGTTTCAGTGGTGTCAGACAGAGATCCCCGGTTTACAGCTCAATTTTGGCAAAGCCTTCAAAGAGCCATGGGTACTCAGTTGTTATTTAGTACAGCCTTCCATCCTCAGACTGATGGTCAATCAGAGCATACTATTCAAATTTTGGAAGATATGTTGAGGGCTTGTGTGATGGATTTCCAAGGTAATTGGGAGGATCATCTACCACTTGAGGAATTCGCATACAACAATAGCTATCAGTCAAGTATTGGAATGGCACCTTATGAGGCACTCTATGGTAGACCATGTAGGTCTCCTTTATGTTGGATGGAAGTGGGAGAAGCTACTTTATTAGGGCCTGAGCTTGTACGAGAGACAACTGTACAGCCCAGAGTCGACAGAAAAGCTATGCAGACAAGAGGAGATGACCGTTAGAATTCAAAGTGGGGGACCATATGTTTTTAAAGGTGTCTCCGTGTAAAGGCTTGATGCGTTTTGGTCAGAAAGGTAAACTTGCTCCACGCTACATTGGTCCATTTGAAATCCTAAGGCAGGTAGGTGAAGTAGCTTATGAGCTAGCATTGCCACAACGGTTATCAGGAATTCATAACACATTCAATGTATCGATGCTAAGAAAGTATGAACCTCACCTAACACATGTGTTAGATTGGAGTGAGTTGGATATCCAACAAGATGTTTCATATGAAGAGGTTCCTATACAAATCTTGGACGCGAGAGTACAAGTCCTACGTGGCAAGTCTATTCCATTACTCAAGGTCTTGTGGAAGCATCATGACGTTGAAGAGGCCACATGGGACTTAGAGTCAGAGATTCAAAGATAGTATCCAGAGCTTTTGACCGCGAGAGGTGATTTCTGATTCATGTTTTCAAATTTCAAGGACTAAATTTTTTTAGGAGGGTAGGTTGCAAAGTCTCAAATGTAAATTTATATATATATGCATTTATATATATTACATATTTAGAAATTATGTTTAAAGTATTAGTGGGTTGGAAGTTGGTGGACTTAGGCCCATTGAGCCAAGGCCTTATATTTAGGGAAGAGATGGGGTTTTCTAGAAGGAAGGAGAGAAGAGAAGAGGAGAAGGGAGTTCACGGTTCCAGGAAGAAAAAGAAGAAGAGAAAGGAGAGAGAAGAAAAGAGAGGAAAAAATTCTAGAAGTTTAGCTTGGAAAACAAGTAGGGGTTTCAACAATATACTTACTTCATGTTATGTATTTATTTGTTGAATTGATATTAGTTGTTATGCATGTGACTTGTTTTGACTTAAATTCTTGGTTGCTTGGATGATGAATTATGAGTGAAGTTACTTATGGCAAGTTGTTTACTGTGATTGAATGAAGAAGTATGTGTGAAATTAAGTGTTGATGAAGTGGAGTAGAAATAGTTTTGTGAGGAGTTGTAGTTTATGTGATTGTCTTGTGTTGTTTGAGTTGATGCATTTTTCTGAATTGAGAATTGCATGATCTTCCATTTGTGTAAGAAAATAGACAGATTAAGCTTTAAATAGCTGCTGATTTCGTTAAATTTGGAGTTAAAACGGATTTTTGGTGAACTTTTGAAGTTGGGAGTTGAAATCTGGAAATGGGACGTTTTGAACCAACTCTGGAATTCGATTATGGTGTTTCGCTCGACAGTGAACAGTGCTATCGAGTGAACAGTATCGAGTAAAATTTCAGAACCACCCCAAATCGACTATATACTTCCCAAAAAGTCCTAGATTTTACATAAAAATCATATTTTCTTGAGATTTATCATAGTAATGATATTGAAAGGTTGTTAATGTATGCATTGGACCTTGGATGGGCCGTTCTGTATACGGATCCAAAGAGAATGCGGATAATATATTCTTAGTGTTGAACCTTGGATAGACCGTTCTGTACACGGATCCAAAGGGAACATGAATATGACAATGTGATGTGTTGGATCTTGGATGGGCCGTTCTGTACACGGATCCAAGGGGAACACAAACATAACAATGGGATGGGCCGTTCTGTACACGGATCCAAGAGGAACACGAACATAACAATGGGATGTGTTGGACCTTGGATGGGTCGTTCTGTACACGGATCTAAGGGGAACACGAATATGACAATGTGATTTGTTGGACCTTGAATGGGTCATTCTATACACGGATCCAAGGGGAACACGAATATAACGATATGAGGTGTTGGACCTTGGATGGGCCGTTCTGTATACGGATCCAGGGGGAACACGAACATAAATTTGATGTGCAAACGAACATAATTGTTTGAACTATTATTATTGGATGTCTAATTCTGTATTGAATATTTGTGGAATGCGTATGATTTAGTATAACGTTAGAATTTTCCTACTGTACTTATGCTCACCCCCTTCCTCCACAGGTACACAGAAGGATGCTCATCCTAGCGATGTTCCAGAGCTTTCTTAGAGAGTCTGGAGTCTGCATGCATATAATGATTTTTTTTTTTACTGTCTTGATTCTCCTAGTTGTAATGTGAGATTTCGTTAGGTGACTAATTAACTGATGTATTGATTTTAGTCACCAATGTATGTAAAATTAATTTTGAACAAATAGTTATAAGTTGTAATGAATTCTTATGATATATATATATATATATATATATATATATATATATATATATATAATTGAAAAAAAACAATTTTTATGAGATCTGGATGAATGATAAAATTTTTATAAATTCTTATTCAATCATCCCTAAAATCTCTAAATAAGAGATGTTAAGGCGTGACAAGATTTGTGTGAAAACAAATTTTGCAATGGTTGTTTTACCTATACCACCCATGCCCCAAATTCCGACAAATTGAAAATCTAATAGTAATGACTTAATGCTCTCAAAGTGTTCTTCCATTCCAAGTGGACCTTCACTATCACTTGAGGATGATCTATCTTTCGTTAATATCTTCAAGATATCTCCAACAATTCCATCGACAAGTTTGGCTTCAGGCCTAGAAAATATAGAGAATTACAAGAGTAGCAAGTTAAAATGATTAAAATAGAAGCAAAATAATGTTTTTAGAGGACTACTTATTAAAGCAACATTTATCTACTGGCATCAATAAAATCATTTAATTAATGGTCTTTTCTGTAAGTTGGTGTGTATGCAAGAAAGTACTATATATAATTAATAATGACAGAGGTTATATATAATTAATAATGACAGAGGTTAAACTGAGTTCAGATTTAAACAGAAAATTAAGAGTAAGAAAGAGTCTGATTCAATTACTTATATTCGTTGAATCCCATCCTTTTAGGTTGGATGCTTGAGTCAAAGCAGGCGAACAGTTAATCTTTCCTGGCTCCTCACAGAAACAATTGTCATGCTCCACAAAAGGATCTCCAATTCTTCCATTCTATTTTTGCATATCTGATGGAGTTACTTTGTAGAAAACAGGTATAACCGTTTTATTGCATTCTAGAATCTTCACGAGTTCCTTATAGTATCATGTGGAAGAAGCATAATTTTGTAGAAAATGATTACTATTGTATTTGTTTATGTTTTTTTAGTTTTTATTTCTAAAATTTTGAAAGAATGTGTGGTTGATTTTAAATTTTTTTAATTTTAAAAATAATATGTGGTTTATATTGATTTAAATGCATTCAAAAATGTGTATTTTCATAAAACTGTTTTTCCAAAATGTAAACAAACACAACCTAAGATTTTCGATTCTGCAATGGCTTTAAAAAGTGCAAGAGTAATATACTCTCCTCTCTAAAGTCCATCTTCATCAAAGAAGGTTTGAATTTGTTTTTGGCACAAAGTTGCATAAAGATGGCTAGTGAAATTATCACGGGTATCCTCCCATCTGAAACTGAGGAAGACATCATATTTGTCTTGAAGGATAACTGAAGATGATGAAGAAGCCACAGGGTTAAATTACGAGGAGGTTGTGCTGTGTTGCAGCGAAGTCAGTGGATGGAAATAGAGATTTTTGAGATGAGACGTAAAGAGGACTAAATTAACACTTTTCTTGAACGTTAACCGAACAGAAGAAGAATATTACAAGAAGCTGTCTTGTGTTACTGGATAGAAATAGAGAGTCTTGAGATGAGCTAGATGTAGCACTAAATTAGGTGCTTCCTATCCTGCCCATTTATAAGTCTTTCTTGAATTCAATGAGGTTTACCCTTGGCCGAAATTTCCTAGAAGTTTCCCTGACTTTCCCTGACTTTCCTGGGCCATTATTACTATCAAATAATAAATTTTCCTTTTTCGGGCCATTCATTGTTTCTATTTATTAATTCTCTATATTCCTCCTTGGAAGTTTCCTTCTATTCTCTAGTGGCCCTCTTAGTCTTCGCTAGAAACAGTGGCTGCGTTTGGGAACCGGAACTGGACTGGACTAGAATTAGAATTGAGATTGAGACTAGACTAGATCGGGATTGAGAATTTGGGACTAAACTATATAGTACTATCTTATGTTTAGTTCAATATAGAATAGGACTATATTATTATATGAAAATTTTTAAGAAATTAATTTTAAAAAATAAATTTGTTTAAATTTTATGCGAAATTTAATTTGAATAAAGTTTAATTTAATTATTTATAAAATATTTTACAATATTATATCAATTTTATCATATTGTATTTATAATATTATAATTTCAATAAATTATTAATTGTATAATAAAATTTATTTTATTATAATAATAGATTATTTATTCTAATTTTATTTTTAAAAATAATATTATTTTAAATATAAATTAATTTAATTATTCCTTATATTATTATTTTGATAAAATTATAATGTCTTATTTTCATTATGTTATCATTTTATTTATCATTTAATATTTATATATAAATAATATATTTAGCTATTAATATTATTTTAAATGAAAAGTAATTTAATTGTGCCCTATATTATTATTTTAATAAAACTATACTGTCTTACTTTCATTAAATTATTATTTTATTTATCATTGAATATTTTTATATATAAAAATATGTTCTTTACATTTATTTTATATTTTATTATTATTATTTATATTAAATGTAGTTATAAAGATTATTTATTTTTAAATGTAAATTATTTAATATAATTATTTATTATATTTTAACAATTATTTAATAGTATTTTAGTTGTTTATTATTATTAATATAATTAATTTAAAAAGAAAAGGAAAAAAAAGTGAAGCTGTTGTCTAGTCCCACCAAGACCAATGGTGGATGTGGTTTCCAAAGTCCCGCAAATATGGGACTATAGGGAGAATGGGGGCTAGGCTTGGGCATTTGGCCCGTTGAGTCTGAGGCTCCGGTTGGACCCGGCCAAACAGGGTGGGTCTGAACCTGCCTTGGAGTACTGTATGGGGGGGTACAGGGCTACACAGGCTCTGTCCCGTTCGGGACAGGTCCGGGGCTAGGTCCTACATCTAGGCCCAATTGACCCGCCCCGCCCCGCCCTGTACAGTAAGAGGTAAAAAAAATGAATTCAAAATATAGGGACTTACACGTAACTGAAGGGAGTCATTTTGTTAAGTTTTAATATATATGAATTTCCAGGATATATGACAACCTATATATATTTCGTAAAACCCTATTTCCGTTAAAACCCTTCCCAGTCTCAAAATCGACCCCTAGCCGCTAGCCGCTCCGATCTGCTCTGCCACCGTTGCTCCACCGCGAATTCGCGACTCCAAAAGCCCCGATCTGCTCTAGTCCACCATCGTCGGGTATATTTCGACGTCGACAGCCCCTGATTTGCAGCCTTCAAGCTTGGCCCTCGCTTGCCTCGGTGATTTGCAGCGGCCACCGTCCACAGCTGCACCGTCCTCGTCATCACACGACGGTCCACGGCTGCACCCTCTCGTCAGTCGTCCAGCTCCGCCAGGCCTGCTTGGTTGATTATGTAAATTTTTTTATTCTGTTCATTTTTTTTTATTTTTTGATTCTGTTGATTTAACTTATTTTGTGTGTATATATATGTTGATTTTGTGTCTTGTTTTGTTGTTCATGGTTGCGTGAGAAAGGAATGAAATTTAGGGTTGCAGTCATGATTTTTGATTTGTAAAGGGGCTTGCCAGTTTTAATTTAATGGCGTTTTATCCAGTTTTAACTACTGCTTCCTTGCTCCATGACTTCAAGAGATCTTTTGGATGTTTTTCTGATCTGTTTCTTAAACTTCTTCAGATTTTGCTTCGTTCTTTTTATAGTTCTGATAGTTTCAGTAGTTCCTTGGGGAGTGGTTGGAGTGAAAGGGTTCATCTGCAGAGTTAGAGTTGAATATGCATTTTGTTTTGATCGTGGATTCAATCGAAGTTGGATATTGCATCTCATTGGGATAGACATATTTTTAAAAGAAAATTGGTTGATTAAATCACAGACTAAATTATCAATCAATTCTTATTGACTTTGGTCACTCATCTAATGATATACTGATAAAACAATGAGAAAATAAATTAGGAGAGAGAACGGCAGATTTGGATAATTGGATATCATTTAACCCTGAAAATTATGGCCAAAATACATGTGTTTGTTTGATTTCTTTTTGTTACTGGGAGAGGCCTCTTTCATTAAGTTGCTGGATTTCTTGCTCAAAATGGTACAAGAGTCAAATTCATGCTTTTCGGTGCATAATGTTTCGGTAGTGAGATATATGCATTTAACAGTAATATATATGTTGCCACATGGATGTCTAGTATTAGATCATGAAAAGTTGAAATAAAGACTCATAATTGAAAAGATTGAAAAAAGCTTATATAAATCCTAATGTCATTTGACCCCAAATCTTGACGAAGTTTGATGAAGGAAGATGGGATGTTGAATATAAGAAATTATTGATCTCATACTTTCTTTTTCTTTCGTTGTTGGGAATTATATTTCAATTGCATACTTCTTGAGTGTTTGCATATTAAGATTTAAACATAAACATTTAGTCCAACAATGTTTATTTAAGTGGATTGAACTGCAGTTCTTGGTTATGAGCATGTCGATGATGTTGTATGAATGGACTTAAAAGAAATTTTGCTGGGGACGAGATTGAAAAATATAAATATTATAGGGGTGTAAAAAATTGTGGGGCAGGGCAGGTGGGATGGGTCTGGATCTGTCTAATTTTTCTTGTCCCGTCCCGTCCCGCAACGGGGCAATGGGGCGGGGGACGGGGTGGGATTGAATACTTACTGTCCCTAATGGGGGCTAACTTTTGTCCTGGCCCATTTCCCTTGAAAATGAACCAAACAGAGGCTTAGGACAGATTAAAAAAAAAATAGTGCAGTCCCTCATTTTGTCCTGCTTCCGCCGTAATCTATAAGTTTTAGGTCTCTTCAAATTCAATGACAACTAGCACCTACAGCCAGCACGTGAAAGCAATACTAAAAATTAGTCAAAAACGAAAAAAGAAAGTAAAATAACTAAAATAAGATCGGTCATTATAAATTTCCTCGATGTTTGCCTAACTCTCTTCTGGCACACTAGGCTACCTTTGAGAGCTAGAGGCCTCGATGCAACCAAGCGCCGAGTCTCAGATCTAATACAATCTAAACTGCGCCGTACGGGCTGGGGTTGATGTACACTCTTATGAACACTTTCTTTTACACTTCGCACTTTTCTAGTTGATTGATTTTCTATAAAATTTTAGTATATTATACACTAATGGTAAGTGAATCATCAATGATTAAAGTTTTTTAGGGCAAAAAAAAAATCTTATCAAGTGTGTCAATTCTAATGAAGTGGAAGGTGAAAAAGAGATAACCTAAAACAGTGTTGCTAGCCTTCCTTATAAATAAGAGAAAAATACATGAACACTCTTGAGACATGTATCTAATGAGTCAAAGATAAGTCGAACTTAAATTGGCATGTTAATCTCTAATTTTATGTCTTTAGGATAATATTCACCTTTACACAAATTAATTTATGCAATGAGCAAAACACCGACTATTATTACGTATTTTTCTAATTTCATATTGCACTATTAGATCGTTGTTTTAATTTGTATGGTTTAATTTATTCTCTATATGTGTTATTTTATTTTATTCTATTTTTATAATATCACGAAATGCCTAACTTAAAATTTTGACAAAATTGCTTTGCGGTATAGTTCCGCTTATCACAAAATTGACAAAAGGTAGTAGAGTTCTTACCAAAATTACTAGACCTGATGCTTGTAGAAGGATTGTTGATACAATTGGTAGTATGGTTGCCATGTTGGTGACCACGACCTTGATTCTAAGAATGATTTTTTTGGCCATTTCCATGGCGAGTTTGATTGCCCAAAGACTTTGCATTGTTGGCTGTAAAAGTAGCAGTGGAGCAAAATTCTTCGCGCTTCAGATAGGCCTCGTATTCTACAAGTTTATCTTGTAATTCATTAAAACTGATGACTCTGTCGCATGCGCAAATAGCCACTGCAATTTCCTTAAACTCATGTCCAATTCTATTAAGGGTGTAGATAATTAATTGTTCATTCATTACAAAAGCATCAATGACAACTAATTCATAAGCAAGAAGACAAATCTTGGCAAGACAATCAATGATAGATTGTGTGTCGTTGCAAGTGTAAGTTGTTCAGTTAATCCCATGATTCAGGATAAAGGACTATTAGCATAATGCTTCATAAGTCTCTTCCAAGCGTCAGCTGAAGTAGCGATAAAGGAGAAATAGGAGCAACTCGATTTAAAAGGGAGCCCATAATACCAAGCAACAAAACTTTGTCTTGCCTTTTCCAAAAGAAATTTTCTAGATTTGAAACACTCTTACCATGGACAAGAATGGTTTCTAGAGGACATGGCTTTGAGCCATCAATAAACCAAAAAGATCATAGCCAAAGAAAGCATTAAGTTGAGCTTTCCATGCGGGAAAAATAAAGGAGACGAGCTTAAATGGAAGTTGAGTTGAGGTATTAAATTGAACAAGGTTATTCAATATTTGGAAGACATGAGTCTGGGTGACTGACGAATGAAGTGGTTGTGTCTTTTTCAGTCATGACAGAAAAGATAGAAAAGAATTAGTGAAAACTCCTTAGATTTAAAAAGGCTTCCAATACCACCAGCAAACCCAGAATTTTATCTTAGAGGAGCGCCCTTACTAATTTAAAATTAATGCTTAAAAAAAACTTCAATAATGCAACAGAAATTATTTAAAAAAAGAATAGATATAGATACATAGAAGATATAATAAATCTTATTTTTTAAAATTAAATAATCTTAAAACAATAAATCAAAGTATAAAATATTAATATTTTATAATTTATTTTATAAAAACATATTGGTTTATTGTAATTGACAAGTATTAATATTTAAAAAATGTTGCATAATTACTTCATTATCATATATGAAAAAAATTTTCATTTATAATCTTATATTAGCATTATAATTCTAAGTTTGAGTTCTATGTTTGAAATTTATGAACAAACCTTTACATTAATTTCAAGATAACTTTATATTGAATTGTAAATGTTTTTCTTAGATATAATGATGTCAACTTAAAAAAGAATTTTCTTTTAAAATATCTCTCCATATTTTTTTCTCAAAAATCATTAATTTATAATAACCATTAAACTTTACCTAAAAAAGTTATAAATGCATAAAAATAATAAGAAGACTTGATCATAATTTTTATTTTCAAAAGAAATTTACTAATTTTTGCACTAATTGGTACATATAAATTATAAAGAGAGAGAAATAATGCAAATATGATATGTAATACAGTTATAGAAATATAAGTTTAATAGGGCACTGGTTTAAAAAAGAAAGAAAGAAAACAATTTAAAAGTTATGGTTCAAGAAGGGTGTAACTGTAAACTATAACGAATAAGAAAGTAAAAGAAGTTTTAAAAATTTCAGAAGGGGCCAGGGCCCTCTGGGTCCCTTCTTAGGCAGGCTTCTGAATACTAGGGGTGTTCGTCGGTTTGGATCTGATAGATTTAGCTAATAACCAATCCAATCCAATAATGATCGGTTTAGAGATTTTTCAATCAAATCCGATCCAATTAAAGATTAAAATCCAATCCAATCCGATTTTAAAAAAACATCATTCAATCCGATTGAATCCGATTGAATCTGAACTTTAAAAAATTTTAAAAAGAAAAAGTCTCATATGATTCAATAATAAACACAAGTTATTATATAAAAATAACGATAATATAAAGTTACCAAGCAAAATATTGGTAAACTGTAATATAATAAATAAAAATTCATTTATAAATTGATTAATGTTCCTAACGAAAAACAACAATAAAATTTAAATCATTCCAATACGAATATTGTAATTTAAATAAATTTATAGGACTCCATGCAATAAACTACCTTGCATAAAATAGAACTTGGAAAAATTTATTATTACATAATTTTATTAACTCAATGTCATCTATACATATTAAAGAATGTCTTGCAAACATGAATAAATAATTAATAAGTAAATAATAGTTTTTATATTGAGATAAATATAATTGATATGAAAAACAATTCATGAAATAAAAAAATAATGATAACTAAGTTATATTTATACTTTCCAATTACACATAGCACAGATGCATTACATCAATGATCATCAAATGTTAATTTTAATTTTTAGATATTACTAGTTAATTTTATTACCTATTATTTGAATTGGATCGGTTTATAATGGATTTTATAATAGGATCCGTTATCCGATCTAATTAATTCGGTTCTTAAAAATTTCAATCCAATCCAATCCGTCAATTGATCAAATCCAATCAAAATTGGATCGGTTTGGATTGGATCAATCGGTTTGGGCGGATTGGATTGGATTTTGAACACCCCTACTGAATACCATATAACAACACTTTTGTACTTAAGACTTGATGAATGTTATTACAGTAAAAACCTTATTTACAAGTTGCATCTAAATATTTATAATAAAGAAAAATCAATGCCTAAACTAAAGAGCAGAGACATTGAAAAGCATCCTAAACTACAAGGTTTTATATTAGATAAATTATGAATTTATGATCAATCAATAACTTGATTCTTTCCTATTATTATGAAGACTTAATCACTTGATACTTTCCTATTATTATATTTGAAGAATTAATCACTTAATTCTTTCCTATTACTAACAACCTAAGTTTAAATTAATTATTAAACCATCAAAATTTTTTTATTCAAAAATTAATATTTACCAGTCCGAACAATAACATTTTACATTATTATCCTTTTATATTTTATTTTTAATAATGTTATACTTACAAAGTCTATATACAAAGTTTATAAAAAAATGAATATAAATATTAATATAAATTATCAATATAATAAATACTGATAAATTATGTGTCATTAAATAAGTGACATCATATCAACTTTGTATATATATGTTGTGAGTATAACGATACTCTTATATTTTATATCACTGCAAAGATATTTTCATAACTCTCTGTCCATAATTAAGTTTTTCAGCTGCACGATTTCCTTTAGGTTTCATTGGAATTTCTTGGACCTTCCACTTCCATACGAACAAATCGAAGTATTACTTCATTCCAAAATAACAAAAATTTCTTGCTCGAATTACACGTAAATTCTCTCAATCTATTTGTCTAGTTGGCAGGTTTCCTATGATTTTAATGTATTGTGACTCTTTGTTGGAAGTCTTGACTATGAGAAGTCTTGGTCTATTATCATAGTCATAAAGCATGTCAAATTGACCAAGAAAAAGTTAGTCAAAATGGACAAAGTAATTAATGCTTCTCCGGATCCACACTTTGAGGGAATGGACACCTTCTAATATTTTTAACCCTTTCACATTTCAATATTTTATTTTATTGTAAAATATAAATATTCTAATCACTTTAAGCACATTCGCATCATAATGTCTCGAAAATAAGCATATTAGCATATATATCTAATTACGTTAAAAATTTTAAGCACTATTATTACATATTTTTCTAATTTCATATTGCACTATTACAGATCGTTGTTTTAATTTTTATGGTTTAATTTATTCTCTATATGTGTTATTTTATTTTCTTTTATTTTTAAAATATCATGAAATGCCTAACTTAAAATTTTGGCTGAGGCCTCCTATGCTCTTCAACTTGACAGAAAGCTTTTTATTTAAAAAATGATCAAATTTTCTCACGATGGATTAAAAATTTGCAATAGAAAATGCAAATAAGCTTAAAATTTTACACTATTTTTTAGTAAAAAAAGTGCTTAACAAAAACATCACAACAGAAAATAGAAATGGCTCTTAACATGATTGAAAATATCAAAACAAATGCTTTTATTTTATTTTTAGATTAACGAAATAAAATTATTTTGGAATCATGTTTGTCAGTCACTTAAAATACTTAACGCATACAACATGATGAGTGGAGAAATATATATGTAGGAGCGAACAATTATATTTACACTATTTATATACACATTGTTGATGCACGGTTTCCGGACGGCCGGGAAGCGGGTCGGAGCTAGGGTGTTACGTCGGGTCCAGTCCTGCGATCACAGAAAAACAGTCAGGGGTGCCAGCGGTGGTGCCGGCGGTGACCCTCCGATGCTCAAGTCAGTTTCCGGCACTCCGGAATTTTCTGGGAGAATTTCCTAGAGAGAGAAGCTCTCAAAAGTGAAGGAAATCTAGAGAGAGAATAAGTTCAGAAAAGTGTGCATACCTTGAACGATAATCCGGAGGGTTTATATAGGAGCCGGGATGGGCCATTGTGGGACCCAGATGATGGGCCCAGATGATGAGCTACAGTAATGGGCTTACTGTATTAGAAATAATTAGGCCCAGATGATGGGCTTCAGTAATGGGCTTACTGAATTAGAAATAATTGAGGCCCGATATTATTATGGCCATAACAGTAGTCCCCCCCAGGCCCAAGTCGACCAATGGGTCGATGTAGGGACTATTTTAGTTGTTATGGACTATAGATTAAATGCATTAGGAGGCCGGGCTAGGCCCAGATGATGGGCTTCAGTAATGGGCTTACTGAATTAGGAATAATTAGGCCCAGATGATGGGCTTCAGTAATGGGCTTACTGAATTAGAAATAATTGAGCTAGGATGGGTCATTGTGGGACCCAGGCAATGGGCCCAGATAATGGGGTACAGTAATGGGCTTACTGTAATGGGCCCAGATAATGGGATACAGTAATGGGCTTACTGTAATGGGCCCAGATAATGGGGTACAGTAATGGGCTTACTGTAATGGGCCCAGATAATGGGATACAGTAATGGGCTTACTGTAATGGGCCCAGATAATGGGATACAGTAATGGGCTTACTGTAATGAGCCCGATAACGGGATACGGTAATGGGTTTACTGCAATAGAAATGATTGAGGCCCAATATTATTATGGTCATAACAGTGAATAATTAAGCTAGGATGGGTCATTGTGGGACCTAGGCAATGGGCCCAGATAATGGGGTACAGTAATGGGCTTACTGTAATGGGCCCAGATAACGGGATACAGTAATGGGCTTACTGTAATGGGCCCAGATAATGGGATACAGTAATGGGCTTACTGTAATGGGCCCAGATAACGGGATACAGTAATGGGTTTACTGTAATGGAAATGATTGAGGCCCAATATTATTATGGCCATAACAGTAGTCCCCCCAGGCCCAAGTCGACTAACGGGTCGACGTAGGGGCTATTTAGCTATTCTGGGCTTGGAGGTAAGCAGTGTAAGTGACCCCAGCAAACAGAACTCTTTAATCCGAGCAAGAATTTTCCAGTCGCCATGTGTGTAGGAGAATCAGTCCACATGGGTGAGCGGCGTGCACAACAGGCTCGCGTGGGCGAGCTGCTATGCACGTAGGATGACCTAGCGAGGTCCTGGGCGTGCGGGATCGACCCCGCGAGGCCTTGCATGCGCAAGGGCGAGCGGGCGAGGGCCCAGGCGCTGTGGGTTGCACGGGGTGCCGGGTGCTGCATGCATGGGACGCTGGTGGGCTGTTCTTTCAATTAATTGCTCAAAGTTCATGCTGCATGCTGAATGCCAAGCTCGAACCCGTTCCCTTTATCATATCCAAACATAAGGTTTGGACCACCGAGGCCACGAGCAGAATTGGTTCAGGCTGAGGGCAGATTGCCAAGCCTTGAACCCATGCGCGTCCAGACTTTAAGGTTTAGACCACCAAAGAAACATGAAAGGCAGGCTGTGCGTGGGTCTCAAGGAAGAAGTAGGCGAGGTGCGTGAGGGGCGCAAGGGAGAGGCAAGCTGCGGGGCGCTGGGCGCGCTGCCTGGGCACGCTGGGCGTGCTGCCTGGGCGCGCTGCGAGTGCTGCCTGGGCGCGCTGCCTGGGCACGCTGGCGAGGTGTGCTGGGCGCAAGGAAGAAGCGGGTGAACTGCCGAGGTCCAGGAGCGCGCGCAGGGCGAGCAGGCGAGGCTCCATGCGCGCGGGGGCGAGCTGCCGAGGTCCCAGGAGCGCGCGCTGGGCGTGAGGAGGCGAGCACCCGAGGGGCGCTGGTGCGCGGGGACGAGCACCCGAGGGGCACTGGGCGCTTGGAGCTGGGCGCTGGGCGCTGGCGTGCGTACTGGGCGAGTCGCATGCGCGCTGGGCGCTTGGGCGCTGGGCGATCACGTGCGTACTGGGCGAGTCGCATGCGCGCTGGGCGCTTGGGCGCTGGGCGATCGCGTGCGCGCTGGGCACTGGGCTTGCCGCCTGTGTCATGCAGGTTTACGTGAGTTTGTAAGGATTTCCTGCAGGAAATTTGAATAAGTACGGGGGCATATTAGCAAATTTCAAAATTTCCATTATATAACTTCGGGGGTGTTGCTGAAAAATTTCAAAACTTTTACTTAAAATTGCGAGGGGGTTTCTGAAAAATTTCAAACCTTAATTTTTTCGCGAGGGTGTTTCTGCGAAATTTCAAACCTTTATTTTTTCCTCCGCGGGGGTGTTTCCGCGAAATTTCAAACCTTTATTTTTCTTCCGCGGGGGTCTTTCCGCGAATTTTCAAACCTTTATTTTTTTCTCCGCGGGGGTGTTTCTGCGAATTTTCAAACTTTTATTTTTTCTCCGCGGGGGTGTTTCTGCGAATTTTCAAACTTTAATTTTTTTCTCCGCGGGGGTGTTTCTGCAAAATTTCAAACCTTTATTTTTTCTCCGCGCGGGTGTTTCCGCGGATTTTCAAACTTGAATAATTTTTCCTCCGCGAGGGTGCTTCCGCGGATTTTCAAACTTGAATAATTTTTCCTCTGCGGGCGTGCTTCCGCGGATTTTCAGAATTGAATAATTTTTCCTCCGCGGGCGTGCTTCCGCGGATTTTCAGACTTGAATAATTTTTTCTGCCGCGAGCGTGCTTCCGCGGATTTTCAGTCTTGAATAATTTTTTTCTCCGCGGGCGTGCTTCCGCGGATTTTCGATACAATCCTCCAGCTTTTTTTTTTTGATTGAAAGTCATACCTTAACTCCTTCCCCCTCTTTGCCTTTCTCTCGGTAGGCGACAGGACCCTTGGCTCAAGGAGAGTCTACCAATACCAACCTCCTCAAGGAGGTTAACCATCTCACTTCAGAGGTTGACGACTGGAAGGCGAAACATCTAGTCTGCCTTGACAACTTAACCGAAACAGAGAGAAAAATGGCAGAGATGAAGGAACAGATGGGCAGAATGAAGGCAGACTTGTCCGAAGCCAAGAAGCAGGCGGCTATCCAGTGTCGTACATTGAGGGAGTCAATGGGGTGCATAGATGGTTCCATGACCGCCATCCAGAGATTGATCAGTCACCCATAGCTGAGGAGTTAAACTTGGTGGAAGAGTCTATCCCTACAGCGGACTCCGATCCTGAGCAATTCCGCCGCCTCATCCTTAAAGATGAGGATTATGAGTCGACATTGGGCACAGCAGCCTGGGAGGCCAAGTAAGGCGACTCTACCTCATCGTCTTCAGATGAAGAAGGAGGCGATGAGGCTACTTCTTAGAGATAGTTGGAATTCTTCCAGCTAGGTAGATGCTCATTCATAGGGAACAACCATATCAAGGCTGCTATCCCGGCCTTGACTTTACCTTTTACTGTCTTTACTTTCAGTTCGATGTACTAGGTGAGGATGTGTGACATCCCTCAACCAATTTTGAAATAATAAGAACACTAAGAAAAAATTTTTTTTCTTTCTGGTGTTGTATTTTTTTTTTTTTTACTTGTTCCATCTCATTCTGAATAAAACGAATGCTTTTATTGACAATCTCTTTATTGGTCTCCCCATGGGAGTTGTTACATATGCATAAGCTCCTGGGCGGAGTTACTGCACATATAGAGAGATTACGGGTAGTACTTCTTCAAGTGCTTAATATTCCATGGATGACGGAGCAACCTTCCATCCATGGTGACCAGTCTGTAGGTGCCTGGTCGGATGACTGCCTTGACTTGATACGGACCCTCCCAGTTGGGCCCTAGTGCTCCATCAATGGGATCTCGGGTACTTTGTAGTACTTGCCTCAAGACCAAGTCTCCCACTTGGAAAGACCGGCGCTTAACCTTAGAGTTGAAATATCGAGCAACCCTCTCTTGGTAAGCAGCAACCTTGACACTAGCGAGATCCCTCTCTTCCTCAAGAAGATCTAGGTTGAGTTGAAGGCTTCTATGATTAAGCTCTACGTCATATCCCTCAGTACGAGGTGACGGAAGGCCAATTTCAACCGGTATGACTGCTTCCTATCCAAACGCCAAGGAGTATGGGGTTGCTCCTGTTGCAGTATGGACAGTGGTTCGGTATGCCCAAAGCACTTGTGGAAGCTCTTCTGGCCATGCACCCTTCCTAGCATCCAATTTGGTCTTGAGGAGGTGTTTAATGGTTTTGTTAACAGCCTCCACCTGACCGTTTGCTTGAGGATGAGCTGGGGATGAAAAGCACAAAGAGATGTTCAGCTCCTTACAGAAGTTCCTGAAGTTGGAGTTATCGAATTGTTTGCCATTGTCCGTAATGATGGTATGAGGGATACCAAACCTATAGACAATTGACTTCCGTACGAAGTCCGTGGTCTTCCTTTCAGTAATCGATGCGAGGGGCTCAGCCTCTGCCCACTTAGTGAAGTAGTCAATTGCCACAACAGCATATTTAACTTGACCTTTACCCATTGGAAGAGGTCCAATGAGGTCAAGCCCCCATTGGGCGAACGGCCATGGGGCTGTCATTGGAGTCAGGTTTTCAGGAGCTTTCCTTGGAATGTTGGCAAATCTCTGGCATTTGTGGCACCTAGTTGAGATGGTCTTAGCATCATTCTTCATGGTTGGCCAATAGTATCCTTGACTGATACACTTATGAGCTAGAGACCGTCCACCAGAATGGTTACCACATATCCCCTCGTGGATTTCTCTGAGAACATAATCAGCTTCTTCTGGGCGAAGACATTTTAAAAGAGGAAGGCTGAACCCTCTTTTGTAAAGAACACCATTGACCATAGTGTACCTTGACGCTCTCCCTCTTATCTTGATTGCTTCATTGCGGTTAGCTGGAAGTTCCCCCGTTTCTAAGAACTTTATGATAGGGTCCATCCAGCAAGGGTTACCATTAATGGTCATTGTCTTTTCTGGCGGAAGCTCATGTTGTGATATGCTTGGAGATTCCAGAACGACCATGTGATAGGCGGTCGGTAGGAGGGGGTCTATTCCTGAAGCAATTCTGGCTAGACTGTCAGCCTTTGAATTCTCCACCCTTGGGACTCTTACGATGTCAAACCCTTTAAAACCGCGCAGGAGGGAGTTAACTCTACCCAAGTAAGCTATCATGGTAGGGCCTTTTGCCTGATAATCTTCCCGGATGTGGTTAACCACAAGTTGGGAATCGCTGTAGATGATGATCTCTCCCACCCCCAAGGCAACTGCCAGCCTAAGTCCTCCAAGGAGAGCTTCATACTCCGCGACATTATTTGTGGCTTTAAAGTTGAAACGTAGTGCCACAGCTACCTCTACTCCATCCGGGGTTGACAGGATCAAGCCAGCTCCACTACCGACCTTATTAGATGACCCATCCACGAATAAGATCCATGCCTTCTGTGGGTCAATTCCCACAGGCATTGGTTGGTCATGTGACCCTGTACTGGTTTCTTTATCCTCCTTATCTATACCACTTGAAAATTCAGCAATGAAATCAGCGATTGCCTGCCCTTTGATTGATGGTCTTGCAACATAATGTACGTCAAATTCTCCCAACTCAATGGACCACTTGACAAGTCTTCCAGAAAGCTTTGGACGATAGAGTATCTGTCGCAAAGGGTGGTCAGTTGGGACCATGACAGTATGTGCTTGAAAATACGGGCGAAGCTTTCGTGCTGCCACAACTAGGGCGAGAGCCAGCTTCTCCATAGGAGGGTATCTACCTTCAACTTCAGTCAAGGCCTTACTCACATAATAGACTGGCCTCTGAATTCCATGATCCTCACGGACAAGAGCTGCACTCACTGCGCATGCTGAGACTGCTAGATATAGAAAAAGTGGTTCCCCCAAAACTAGTTTGGAGAGGAGAGGAGGAGAACCTAAGTACTTTTTCAGCTGTAGGAATGCATTCTCACACTCACTTGTCCATTCAAACTGATTGCACTTCCTCAACGCTTTGAAGAAAGGGTGACATTTGTCAGTCGCCCTAAATATAAAGCGATTCAAGGCGACCAGTCGTCCAGTGAGGACTTGTATATCCTTTGGAGTTTTGGGAGACTCCAGCCGCATAAGTGCTTGGATTTTTTCAGGATTGGCCTCTATCCCCCTTTGGGTGACAATGAATCCCAAGAACTTCCCAGAGGATACCCCAAAAGCACATTTGGTGGGATTCAGCTTCATATCATGCTTCCGGAGGATGTCAAAAGTAGTCCAGAGGTCATCCACGTGGGATCTAGCGTCCATGCTCTTGGTGAGCATATCATCCACATAAACTTCCATTGTCTTTCCTAAGAGAGGAGCAAACATGGAGTTTACCAACCGTTGATAAGTTGCTCCAGCATTTTTCAATCCGAACGGCATCATCCGGTAACAGTATAACCCTCTATCAGTGATGAAGGCCGTTTTTTCTTCATCCTTCGAATACATGGGAATCTGGTTATAACCAGAATAGGCATCCATGAAGCTTAGCAGCTGGTGGCCGGCTGTAGCATCAACTAATTGATCTATCCTGGGCAGTGGGAAGCTGTCTTTTGGACAATGCTTGTTCAAGTCCTTGAAGTCGATGCATACACGCCATTTTCCATTGGCTTTTTTTACTAATACAACATTAGAGAGCCATTCAGGGTAGTTTACCTCCCGAATGATTCCACTTGTCAAGAGTTTGCTTACTTCTAAGGCAATCGCCTCTGAATGTTCTGAGGCTTGGTGCCTCCTCTTTTGTCGGACAGGTTGAGCTCCAGGATTGACATTAAGGCGGTGGACAGCTATATTCGGATCTATGCCAGGCATGTCTTCGTGAGACCATGCAAAAACATCGCTGTACTCTCGAAGAAAACTAATCAGCCTATCCTTGATTGGTGGAGGAAGATTCTCACCCACCTTCACTGTCTTCTCCGGATCATTCAAGCAAACAGGGACGTCATCCATCCCTTCTATTGGAGCTACAGCCTCCCTTTTCTCTTGGTCCCGTGGATCCAAACCTTCCATCCCCTCGGAAGGCTCTCCACGAATCATCCCTAGCTTATGTGCCTTCTCTTTGAAAGCCATGTTATAACATTCCCGAGAAGTTCGTTGTTCACCTCTTACTTCTCCTATCCCTGAGGGTGTTGGGAATTTCAGGACATGATGATACGTTTGAATACGTTTGGATGGGAGCAACAATTAAAGAGGCTTGAATTGTCGTTTCCCACAGACGGCGCCAACTGTTGATGCACGGTTTTCGGACGGCCGGGAAGCGGGTCGGAGCTCGGGTGTTACGTCGGGTCCAGTCCTGCGATCACAGAAAAACAGTCAGGGGTGCCGGCGGTGGTGCCGGCGGTGACCCTCCGACGCTCAAGTCAGTTTCCGGCACTCCGGAATTTTCTGGGAGAATTTCTAGAGAGAGAAGCTCTCAAAAGTGAAGGAAATCTAGAGAGAGAATAAGTTCAGAAAAGTGTGCATACCTTGAACGATAATCCGAAGGGTTTATATAGGAGCCGGGATGGGCCATTGTGGGACCCAGATGATGGGCCCAGATGATGGGCTACAGTAATGGGCTTACTGTATTAGAAATAATTAGGCCCAGATGATGGGCTTCAGTAATGGGCTTACTGAATTAGAAATAATTGAGGCCCGATATTATTATGGCCATAACACACATATAAAAAAAATTTGTTTAAGTCATTTTTCTTTTTATGTCACTTAAAATTTAGTTAAGACACTATATTTATTATTATATATATCCAACAATATTTTGTATGATTTGTAACATGAATCTACCCTAAGTTCAATTTTCATTTTCCTAAGTTCCATGTCTAAATTTCTTTGAAGTATAGTTCAGTCCGTGTGACAAGTAAAAATCAAAAGGATAAAAGCACTACTCTGACTGCAAAGAAGAAATGAGGGGTGAAGCCCCTAAGATTTCCGATGGCCTTGTCATAAAGCTTGAGGGGTTCGCCGTAAGTTGCTCGAGCAGCCAACCCAGTTGGACTGAGTCGTTGAATGGTGCCGTTTTGGTCTGGGTAGGTTCCTCGCTCATATTTCATGTTATCGTCCTTCTTTGGACTAAAACTGGAAAAGTTGAAAGATAATTCACTTGTGAATGAGATTGTTAGAGACAAAAATATGGTGATGACCAAGAAATTGACAAGAAGAGGCCTGTTGGTGTTGGAGCTCATACCCATTTTTGGATGGTTTCGAAAAATTTCAGATGGTCATCTAATTAAAAGTTAAATTGCTTTGGCATTCTTCGTTTACTTTGTGAACGAAGCTACTGATAATCTGGTGCAACATCACCCAAAACATTTAAAATATACATATACATATACATACACACATACATATATATATGTATGTGAAAATGGAAATAAATAAATAGATAATAGCAAAGTTAGGGGTGTTGTGGAAAGCAGAGCCATAAGAAGTAAGGTAACAGAACCATAACGTTGCAAATGAAGAGAATCGAAGTATGGAGGGACAAGGAGAGTGCAGTTTTATCTCTTTCATATCATAGCATTCGGCTGCCTTTGATTTCCGCCCTTTCTGTACAAAAAGGCTTGTATTTATAGCCAAACACCGCCCTTTTCATCCTACAGGAATTAAACAAATGAACAAATTCGTGTCACTCAAATATTTCTCCACGCACCGAGTGACATGAAGCAAATAATAGTGTAAGGCAAGTGGCAAAGTGGGAGGTAGCCATATACATAGCACAATCCGCTTTTGGATACCTAACACATTCAGATAATTATATTTTACCTCTCCAAGGAAAAATCCAATGGGATAAAAACCTTCGAAAAGAAATACAATTGGATGATGAACTGAGAGACGGTGTTGGATGTGGTTAAACTGTTTTCTTAAAAACTTTGTCAAGAAAACCCAATGTGATAAAACATGATTGAAAGGAAAAAGAGTATGGTGCACATGTCGGTTGAAAGGAAAAAGAGTATAGTACACATGTGTCTAGGATATACTTCCCTGATAAATAATTCTCTAATAGGTACTCTCCCTAATAGTGGTAGAAATAGACTGTGCTTGATCTACTAGCGACTTTCATGTAAAAATTAGTATTTGATATACTGCATTAGTATGTAATTACAATTTAAATAAAATGAATGTCAAGTTCATCAAGATTGACAAGTGCTAAATGTAATCACATCATTACAAGTGTATACGATTTATCAATTTTTAGGTTTTCATATATAGAAAACTTTGTGTCCCAAGTCAAATTTCGTTACAGGTGACAAGTCAAACTCTATATAAAGTAACCTTATTTTCTCAATTTTATCAAATAAGTCAACTCAACCAAAATTTTATCTTTTCCTACCGAGTCACTATTAACAATGGATTATTCCTCGTTTTCACATCTCAATTAAGGATATTAATCTCCTTAAGAGTTTTAACCTTTTTGTCTCTACTGAAGTAGTGTTGACTAGGAAACAAAAAGAGAAAGAGAAAGAGAAAGAGAAAATGAAAATATTTGGTGCTGTTGTAGGAAGAAAGAAGCGAGGCAAGAGAGGAGTCTCTCTCCGTGGCTGGCTCTCTCGCTCTCTCATGGGGTGGGCTTTGTTTGCTTTTGTTTGGTTTCTATAAACTCGGAGGGAGAGAGAGAAACCGAAGGCTGATTTTATTAAAAAGACAGCGCAATTTACACGCAGCTAAGCTTTCATGTTTTTCTTTTCTTTTTCTTTTTTTAATTCCTATTCTTGTAAAATAAATTTATATTTATTATTATTATCATTAAAGTCAATTATTATTTGCTTTAAGTATTGTTTTTATTAAAGTAGTTATTATTGTTTGCATTGCATAGACTAGATATAATTATTGAAAGCTTATACTTTAATAACTAGTTATTTATTACTGGCAATCATTTAAGCACGAAATTAAGTTTAGTATTTGTGAGTTTTGGAAATATTGGGATACTTAAAACTTTTACAATAAAGTCCGTTTTTTAAAGGGAGATTTTAGGGATTAATCTTTCTTTATTTATGTTTTATGGGTAAAATAGGGATTTAATTTGTCAAGATTGTTAGGATATTGGCTAAATAAAAGGATATTCTTAAAATCCTAAAAATATTCTTAAAGTCTTGGTAAAGATAAAATCTTATTATGAGAGTTCTAAGTAAATTAGAAAATAAAGAATTCTAATATAAAAAGGAGAATCCTACTTCGACTAGGAAAGGACGAATAATCATATTTTAAATAGGAGAGTTTTACTAGGAAAGAAAAAAGATTTCTATTAATAAAAGGAAAAAGTAAGGGTAAGACTTGGAAGCCTATATAACGATCTTATTCCTTGGTTACAAGTGCACTATTTGAAGTATCTCATAGTTTAGCTCTAGGTAAAGTCCTCTCTGGTGAGGGGGTTAAAATTCCTCATGAAGGGGGTGTATTAAGGGTCTTTCGGAAGGGTTATTAGAAGTGAGTTCAAAATCTATATAATTGTAACAATTTTTTATATAGTAGAATATTGTCACTAACAAACCGTGGTTTTTCTTTAGTTTTGGAGTTTTCCACCTAAAAATCCTCGTATTATTATTACTTTATTGTTCTTATTTTTTTATTGTTCATCTTGGTTTCATGACAAGTGATACCAGAGTTAAGATTCATGGTGGAGCATTAGAGGCTTTGCGGTCTAAGTAAGCTTTGTCAAAAAGGCTTATTATTTAAAGAGACTGGGTTTTAAGTGGGACCACTTATAACCTCTCTAGTCTTTCTTGAGAGCTTACTTGGGGAGTAAGAGCATGTTTGGTATGCAACACTGTATAGTCATATTTTACTACATTATATTAAATAGTGTAATACATGTGTTTGGTGCTAATTTAGCATAGTATTAATTAATACAAAGTATAACCCTTAGATGCATCAATATTGTATTAAATTATGTAAAGCTAATCTATGACATTAATATTACATTGTATAGCACTAATAAAATATGTCAAAATTATCCCTATAAAATTCTATATATCCAATAATACCCTCTAATTTTTAAAATTTTTAAAATAAATAAAGATGTATTTAATAGTTAAATTATAAAATCAAATTTATTTTAAAATTTATTTTCTAAAAATAAAGAAGGGATGAAGGGAATCACCGCCCCACTGGGTGACACCAGAGGTCCACTGCCTCCGTTGGACTTGTTAAATCTCTATATAGGAATTTAGGATTGTGTTCCTATTAGATACATATTTCATTCTCTCTTTCCTGTTTTATTTCCCCTTATTGTACTATATATATGTACACCTATTTACAATGGAATACACATAAAAATATTTCTCCTAAATTCGTTTCTATCTCTCTCTCTCAACATGGTATCAAAGCCTAACATCGTTCCACCAAATTCATCATAAATTCCATAAACCCCAAACACAATTACTGTTCGTTACTGTTTCTCGCCGGAGTTACTGTTTATCACCGGCTACCGGTGCATCACCCATCACCGAATACATCAACTTGTAGATCGGGCCGTCCCCATCATTCTTTCCTTCATCACCGCACCAGAATCTCACAGAAACCCTTCAAATCGCCAAAAAGACCGTTCGTCACTTTACTGTTTATCAACCCTAACGTTTCTGCCTAAGCCAAATCAACCACCTCCAGTCAGCGGTGACAATCACTGCCTGCACGTCTGAGATCACCGGTCGCTGGTGACCAAAAGCCCCCTGCCTCCGCTGAAAAATTCTGTGGAAAAAATTTTCCGATCACTGAAAAATCTGCTGTTTGGTTCAAATATGGTCGAAAATCACTCTATTAAAGTCACCGGTCAATGGTGAACAAAACCTCTCTATTTGTGTTTAAAAAAAAAAGGCCCGCTGAAAAACTTTTTAGGCCCAAAAAATTTTTCGATCGTAGGAAAACTGCAGTCTCACCTGAATCTGATTGAGAAATTGTGTTTGAGGTTTCCATGGCTTCTCAACCATCCTCTAATCCTCCTGGAGTTGGTGGTTCCATCACAGCCATAAAATTGAATGACTCCAATTACAAGTTATGGGCAAAAGCAATAACCAAATATTTGATTGGCCAAGGGAAACATAATTATCTTACACAAGATCCTCCATCGTCTGATTCAAAGTAGTATGCTAAATGGATTCAGGAAGACAATTTGATTACTACATGGTTGTGGAACATTATGGAGCCATCACTTGCAGCAACTGTGATGTGGGTTGATACTACAAAAGAGTTGTGGAATTCACTTCAAGATAGGTTTGGCGGCTCTCAAAATGTCTCTAACATTTTTTATGTTTACTCTACCTTATTTTCTTGTCAGCAAGGTGCTAGAACGTTAAGTGAATATTTAGGAGAAATGGAAAGATTAATAGGTGAGCTTAACTCTTATCATCTTGTTACTACTAATGTTGAGACATTACGTAAACAACGAGAAGAATTATTTGTTGTTAAGTTCCTCCCTAGCTTAAATCCTATCTATGAAAGTGCTAAGAATAGTATCTTGACTGAGAAAGATCTCCCAAGTCTTAAAACTGCATATGCTCGACTCCAACGGTTACCCACCTCTCAACATAATCAGGAAGCCGCTGCCCTAGTTGTGTCTGGTAGTCGAGACAGAGGATCCTTTTCTGGACAGAGTAGAGGGCGTGTTAGAGGTCGAGGTGGAAGAGCTCCTTGTTCCCATTGTGGTAGACTTAATCATCCTTTAGAAAAGTGTTGGGATAAGCTTGGAAAACCTGAATGGGCAAATCAAAGCTCTGAAGAGCGTCTTTCCGTTGGTAATTCATCTAACTCTCATGCTCCACCTTCTGCGCAGTCTGCTAAGAAATCTGAAAGTCAACCAGTCGATGAGCCTTCCGCTCCCTTAGTCCAAACAGGTAGGTCCACTAACTTATTTTCTTCTTCGAACCCACATCATTGGATTATAGAATCTGGAGCTTCTTCTCACATGACTGGTAATGATTCTCTTTTTAGTTCATTTATCCCTTCTAACAAACAGTTATCAGTCGTTCTTGCTGATGGTTCTAAAACCCAAGTACAAGGGTCTGGAACCATTCGTACATCTAGTTTTTATTTATCTTCGGTGTTACATGTTCCTAGATTTCCTGTTAATCTTTTATCCCTTAGCTAGTTAACCAAGAATTTAAATTGCTCAGTCACTTTTTTTTCCATCCTATTGTATTTTTCAGGATCTTGGTACGAAGAAGATGATTGGTGGTGGGCATGAAAAGAATGGCGTTTATCACTTGTTTGAAGCACTTTCGTCCGCTCATACAGCTCTTACTTCGTCTGTCTCTCCAGAACAATGGCATTATCATTTAGGTCACCCTTCAAATAAATTGCTTCAGCATATGGATTTCTCTAGTCCAACTCAAATTGAATGTAAGTCTTGTCAGTTAGGTAAACATTCTCATTTTTCATTTCGTAGTCGAGTCAATAAAATTAGTGACCGACCCTTTGATTTGGTTCACTCAGATGTATGGGGTCCTTGTCGAGTTACCAATAGTCATGGGTTTAAATATTTTGTATCATTTGTGGATGATCATTCTAGAGTTACTTGGTTGTATTTGTTAAAAGATCGATCTGAGGTCCCTAGTAAGTTTCAAATGTTTTACAATGAAATAAAGACTCAGTTTGGTATTTCTATTATAGTTTTACGTTCTGATAATGCTTTAGAATATACTTCTTCCTCGTTATCTACTTTTTGTAGCACTAATGGGATCTTACATCAAACATCATGTGCTTACACCCCTTAGCAGAATGGAGTTACGGAGCGAAAAAATAGACATTTGTTAGATGTGGCTCGAACTCTGTTGTTTCATATGAAAGTTCCATCGAAATATTGGGGAGAAGCTTTACTTACCGCCTGTTACCTCATTAATCGGGTTTCTTCTTTTGTCCTTAATTTTTAGTCTCCATACTCCATCTTATTCCCTAATCAACCTGTTTTTCCTCTTCCTCCTCGTATTTTTGGTTGTGTTTGTTTTGTCCATTTTCAAGGGTTTTTGATAAACTGTCTCCTCGATCCACCAAATATATTTTTCTCGGGTATTCTAGAACTCAGAAAGGTTACAAATGTCTTGACCCTTGCTCGAAAAAAACTTTTGTCAATGTAGACATGGACAGAGCCAAGAAGGGACAGGATTTGAAAATTTTTTTGGATTTAAATTTTTTAAAAATATATTAACTATTGTGCCCTTCCTTTATTCTAAAATTATAAGTTTAATTAAATTTGATCCTTTTTTTATTATTTTCTTCTTCCTTACTTGTGCACCTCAGTAAATTTAAAACCATATTTTATGTTTTGTAGTCCTATCTATTTACATTATGTCTTCTTTCTCATCTATTTATATAAAATAAGAAATAATTTCTTCTCCTTTTTCACATCACTGAATACCTTTACCAAATCAAAACGCATCTACCTTTTGTGTCTCATCTATTCACATAAAAAGAATTAGAAGTTAATATACGCAGAGGTAAAAATCTTCTTCTCATCTTTTATTTACTTGTTTTTATCATATTAAGCAAATGTACTCTGTTTTAATATTATTGAAGACCATTTTTGTTATTCTTTATCTTGGTTTGTAATTTATGATTGTTTGTTTATTATCATTGTATTATCTATAAAAATGAGACAATGATTTTATGTAATTACTTTATTATTTTGTCCAATGACTTGCTAGTTATTGTCATTATTACTGTCTTATAATTTCTATTTATACAATGTTTTTATCTCATATATATATATATATATATATATATATATATGGACATGATGTGACATAAAGCAATAAAGTATGAGATGAGTCATGCTAGTGTAATAATGTTGTGTTGTCTTTATAAGGTATCCAGTGTAATGATGTGTGAGTTGTAAAGTATTGTGATGTGACGTAAAGTATTGTAAACGTGTAAAGGAGATTCCTTAGAGATAAGGAAGCATTCTAGCATAGTATCCTGGCTTTGCCTATATAAAGGATACGAAGGCTTTGTAAGGGGACACGGAATACTAGCTGAGTCTCTCGTGTGTCTATCCCTTGTGTAATCCCTTTCTCTAGTAATAAAATCAGAGCTTGTACTCTGAGCCTCTGTTGTATTAATGGTATCAGAGCCTATCTCCCAAAAGGAGGAGTTGAAGTCTCAAAAGGAGTCAAAATAATAAAGTTCTCTCAGTTCGGCCCTGCCGTCGGTTGAATTTTATCATTTTGATATCTTATGAATTTCTGAATTAGAAGTTGTGATTCAGTTAAGGCTATCCAGAGTGAAGAAATATAGATTGAGTATACTTTTCTATTGTGGTGTGAATGCTCGAAAAGAAAGCCAAGGTGGCGTGAGAAAATGAGCTAAGATCCACAAGAAAAGTTATATCTATATTCTCCTTTTGTAGTAAGACCCTGAGAGGCAACATAAGGACAATGGATAACCAAGAGATAGCAAAGACTGCATTGTCAAAGTCTTCTTCAGAAGTTCCTTCTTCTTCTAGTTCGGTCACAAATTTCCATTATGAGGCAGAGTATGAGTCAGATGTCAAACCCAATTCTCTACAACCCTTTCATCTTGATCCTCTTAATCCATTTTGGAGGAAAAACGAGTTGATTTTGCTTGAAAGTTTGAGGCTGAATGATTATACCATTACCAATGAGTCTAGTAATTAGCATATTTGTGTGGTTCAGGGAAAAGAGATGCGTTTGGACTTTATAAGTCATGGAATGATGAATTGCAAGGGCTGACTCATTGGGATTCATTTCTAATCCATGTAACTGGATCATGACTTTGATAGTGTTTGGCAAAGTAGGCTTGGAAATATCAAGGGTAAAGTTAGGCTCAACTTGTATGATAACATGACCTTGATTGAGACCTACCTCAACAGCTGATATCAAAGCTTTTTCAAAAGACTGCCAACGAGTATCTAGAACTGCAATGAAACAAGTAACATTTTTACCACCAAGGAATAATGGTTGCAATCCTATTCGAATTGCTCCCAGATGAATTCCACGGTAGCCTTCTCGACTGTATCTTTGAATATCTAGTGCGGAAATAATAGGAAGATAGGTTTCTGAAGAACTAGAAGAAATAGACTGGACTGACACTTCTGAGGACTTGTACACAGACTTAAGTTTAGGGGTTCTAAACGGAACAAGGGTTTTTAGTTTAGGAATAAGAACACTGACATCATAGAACTTATAAGGACAGCTAGGATGCTTCCTTATCTCTAAGGAATCTCTTTTACACGTTTACAATACTTTACGTCACATCACACTACTTTACAACTCACACATCATTACACTGGATACCTTACTCACACATAAAGACAACACAACATTATTACACTAGCATGACTCATCTCATGCTTTGTTGCTTTATGTCACATCATGTCTATTAAGTTGTGGTTCATCTGGTTCGTTAGGCAGTTGTGGCTGTGGCCAATCTTCCCATCCTTCGTCAAGATCTTCCCATGGTGGTGAAGGATTCTGAATCTCATTGGCTCTTCCTTGCTTGCGAAGCCATTCATGATAATCATGCCGATATTCTTGAATTGACTTATCATCAGAACTGTCATTTACGAGCTCTCGACTTTTTATCCTTTCTTTATAAAAGAGATCTGGTGAATTGAGGACATTGTCTGAGACAGGACTGTGAGTACAGTATAGTAACGGCATTTGATAGACTTCGGCCAATCTCTTTCTTGCGTGCAAACATCCTTCCCAACACGTCTGGATATCATCACTCATATGATCATGGATAATTGGCTCAATAAATGGCTCTCTTGTTCTTCCCCATATATCGCTTAACTGAAAAATTACTATCATCTTGTGGACAATTTGAAATCCACCTTTGAGCGTAAGCATTAAGAGATCTTCAAAGATTGGAGAGAACATCCGATCAAACCATCGATTAGGATTATACCTTCTGCTCCTGTGAATTAATACAGGATCAAATACCATCACTATTAGATATAGGTTGAACAATAGCTAATAGGAATAGTATCCTAGATGAGAAGCTTCAGGTACGACTGAATGACCCCAATTTGTGTCTTCATCATGGACCACATGAAAATTTGGAGAGATCTGGTAGACCGTCTCAAAAATTTGATCTGGATTTGGTGAAGGAGAAAGCAATTGAAATCTCCTTTCTTCTGTGCTAGGACTCATCATGCATTGATATAAAAGATCCCATGTTCTTCCAAAAGTTTTGTCTGATGTTTCTGGATAGTCACGTGCATAAAACACCCGATCTTCAATATCTGTTTTGATTTCTGGAGGCAAAAGAGAACAGAATGATGGAAGATCATAAAGGAATTCTGTTCCTTTCATTTTTGTTAGACCTGGTGGTTCCATTATTGTTTTGCCTTTATAATCTTCAAGAGTTTGAGGAAGTTTTCTCCTTCTGAGGCCTTCCTGTCTTCTTTCAAAGGCATCCTGACCCAGCATGTATGGCTTAGAGGAACTGGAAGCCATTGATATCACTTGAATAGGTCTAGTAATTGGTCTGGACAGAAAATCTGCTAACACATTTGATTCACCTTTGATGTAACGAACCTTGAACTTGAATCTTGAAAGAGACTTTGACCATCTAGCAAGCTGAGGATCTAGAATCTCGCCTTCTCTTCTTCTAAGCAATCCCTCGAAATATTTGTAGTCTGTTTCAACCACAAATTCTTCAAGAGAGAGATGGAATTGAAATTTTTTGATAGCGTTGATGACCGCTAAAACTTCTTTCTTGGATGAAGGATAGTGTTGTTGAGAGTCTGAGAACTGCCCGGATTTCTATGCACAAATTCTTCTGTAGCTCCCTTCTTGTTCAAGTAGCACTGCTCCCCAAAATTTGTCACTTGTGTCTGTTTGAAAGATGAGTTGTCCCGTGTCAAGAATCTTTAAAGGAGGAAGAGGCCTGCATTTTCTTTCAAATCAATCATAGCTTGAGTCGCTTCATCAGACCATGCTACTGCTTTCTTCTTTATATGCCTTGAGATTTTGCTCGTGTATCTAGACAAATTCTTTATATAATCTCCTGCATAATTGACGATTCCCAAGAATTATTGAATCATCTTTCTGCTTGTCAACTTGTCGGGGAACAAGAATATCTTTTCAGCAATATGTGGTATTGGCTTTGTGTAGCCATCTTTCATATGTAATCCAAGGAAATCTACTTCCGGGATTCCAACGAACATCTTTCTTTCGGATAGGACCAAGCCATGCTCAAAAGTTAAACTCTTGAACTATTTAAGATGCTGGACATAATCTTCTTCATTATTGCTGAAGATAAGGACATCATCAATGTATACAAGACAAAAATTAATTATGTCTTTGTACACATCATCCATTCTGTGCTGATATTCTGAAGGAGCATTCTTGAGACCAAAAGGCATCACGTTCCACTCATAGTGACCATGTGGCACAATGAAAGCTGTTTTGTAGCGATCTTCTTTTTTTACTCCCACCTGCCAAAATCCTGACTTCATATCGAACTTTGAGTAGATCTTTGACTTAGCCATTCTCTTTAAGAGACAAATCTTTCTTGGAACAGGATATCGAATATCGAATATCTCCCACCAGCTCATTTTCTCATGCCACCTTGGCTTTCTTTTCGAGCATTCACACCACAATAGAAAAGTATACTCAATCTATATTTCTTCACTCTGGATAGCCTTAACTAAATTACAACTTCTAATTCAGAAATTCATAAGACATCAAAATGGTAAAATTCAACCGACGGCAGGGCCGAACTGAGAGAACTTTATTATTTTAAACCTTATATAACTCCTTTTGAGAGGTTAGGCTCTAAAGAACAAAAGACTCGACTCCTTTTGGGAGACTAGGCTCTGATACCATTAAAAGAAAACAGAGGCTCAGAGTACAAGCTCTGATTTTATTACTAGAGAAGGGGATTACACAAGGGATAGACACACGAGAGACTCAGCTAGTATTCCGTGTCTCCTTACAAAGCCTTCGTATCCTTTATATAGGCAAAGCCAGGATACTATGCTAGGATGCTTCCTTATCTCTAAGGAATCTCCTTTACACGTTTACAATACTTTACATCGCATCACACTACTTTATAACTCACACATCATTACACTGGATACCTTACTCACACATAAAGACAACACAACATTATTACACTAGCATGACTCATCTCATGCTTTATTGCTTTATGTCACATCATGTCTTGGATAACCAAGAGATAGCAAAGACTGAATTGTCAAAGTCTTCTTCAGAAGTTCCCTCTTCTTCTAGTTCGGTCACAAATTTCCATTATGAGGCAGAGTATGAGTCAGATGTCAAACCCAACTCTCTACAACCCTTTCATCTTGATCCTCTTAATCCTTATAAGTTCTATGATGTCAGTGTTCTTATTCCTAAACTAAAAACCCTTGTTCCGTTTAGAACCCCTAAACTTAAGTCTGTGTACAAGTCCTCAGAAGTGTCAGTCCAGTCTATTTCTTCTAGTTCTTCAGAAACCTATCTTCCTATTATTTTCGCACCAGATATTCAAAGATACAATCGAGAAGGCTACCGTGGAATTCATCTGGGAGCAATTCGAATAGGATTATATATATATATATATATATATATAGCGTTGGTGGTGGGCATGAAAAGAATGGCGTTTATCACTTGTTTGAAGCACTTTCGTCCGCTCATACAGCTCTTGCTTCGTCTGTCTCTCCAGAACAATGGCATTATCATTTAGTTCACCGTTCAAATAAATTGCTTCAGCATATGGATTTTTCTAGTCCAACTCAAATTGAATGTAAGTCTTGTCAGTTAGGTAAACATTCTCATTTTTCATTTCGTAGTCGAGTCAATAAAATTAGTGACCAACCCTTTGATTTGGTTCACTCAGATGTATGGGGTCCTTGTCGAGTTACCAATAGTCATGGGTTTAAATATTTTGTATCATTTGTGGATGATCATTCTAGGGTTACTTGGTTGTATTTGTTAAAAGATCGATCTGAGGTCCCTAGTATGTTTCAAATGTTTTACAATGAAATAAAGACTCAGTTTGGTATTTCTATTATAGTTTTACGTTCTGATAATGCTTTAGAATATACTTCTTCCTCGTTATCTGCTTTTTGTGGCACTAATGGGATCTTACATCAAACATCATGTGCTTACACCCCTCAGCAGAATGGAGTTGCGAAGCGAAAAAATAGACATTTGTTAGATGTGGCTCGAACTCTGTTGTTTCATATGAAAGTCCCATCGAAATATTGGGGAGAAGCTTTACTTACCGCCTGTTACCTCATTAATCGGGTTTCTTCTTTTGTCCTTAATTTTAAGTCTCCGTACTCCATCTTATTCCCTAATCAACCTGTTTTTCCTCTTCCTCTTCGTATTTTTGGTTGTGTTTGTTTTATCCATTTTCATAGGGTTTTTGATAAACTGTCTCCTCGATCCACCAAATGTATTTTTCTTGGGTATTCTAGAACTCAGAAAGGTTACAAATGTCTTGACCCTTGCTCGGGAAAAACTTTTGTCAATGTAGACATGGACGGAGCCAAGAAGGGGCCAAGAGGGGCAATTGCCCCTCCTGGATTTGAAAATTTTTTTGGATTTAAATTTTTTAAAAATATATTATCTATTGTGCCCTTCCTTTATTCTAAAATTATAAGTTTAATTAAATTTGATCCTTTTTTTATTATTTTCTTCTTCCTTACTTGTGCACCTCAGCAAATTTAAAACCATATTTTATGTTTTGTAGTCCTATCTATTTACATAATATATTTATATAAAATAAGACATTATGTCTTCTTTCTCATCTATTTACATAAAATAAGAAATCATTTCTTCTCCTTTTTCACATCACTGAATACCTTTACCAAATCAAAACGCATCTACCTTTTGTATCTCATCTATTCACATAAAAAGAATTAGAAGTTAATATATGCAGAGGTAAAAATCTTCTTCTCATCTTTTATTTACTGGTTTTTATCATATTAAGCAAATGTACTCTGTTTTAATATTATTGAAGACCATTTTTTTTATTCTTTATCTTGGTTTGTAATTTATGATTGTTTGTTTATTATCATTGTATTATCTATAAAAATGAGACAATGATTTTATGTAATTACTTTATTATTTTGTCCAATGACTTGCTAGTTATTGTCATTATTAGTGTCTTATAATTTCTATTTATACAATCTTTTCATTTCACATATATATATATATATATATATATATATATATATTTATAATTTTTTTAAACTATGTTAAGGGTCATGATTTTGAATATTTTATATTTGGTATAATATAAATAAAATGAGCATGGATGCTGCATGCCTCATCTATTATTTATTTGCATCGTAAATTAAGAATTGAAACTTTGTTAGATTTATTGAATTATTTAAAGTTATCAATATTAAAAAAATTTAATTTTATTACTCAAAATCCAACTATTATTTATTTGGATAGTAAATTATTAAGTTAATTATTAATCTTTAAATAAGTAACTCTATACCTGGAGTAAAAGTTAGTCGAATTACTAAGTTGATTATTTCTCTTTAAAAAAGTGTTTTTATTTTTTATTTTTTGAAAATTCATTAGATAACTAAATAAGGATCGATGGTTAAATGATAATTTAGTTAATAATATAATAAATTAGATATTATGTCATACTTTCAAAATATTAAATATTCAACTTAGTAATTTGACATGAAATTACTTAATAATTGAATACATTATTATTTATATGAAAATTTTAAAATTTTACTGTTTATAAACTTACCTAATAAAATTTTTACTGTTTATGAAATCTTGCCTCTCCTTGACAGACTTTCTGGCTCCGTCATTGAGTGCAGATGTCACCTTTTTTGAGTCCACACCATATTTTTCATCGAGTGGTTCTAGACTTGATACTGGTCTAGTTGATCCTCCAATACCGGTATCAGTTCTATCGTGTCCCTCAGCTCCACCACTCCTAGTTTATTCTAAGCGAAACCACATCAATCGCGTGCTACACAAGATGATTTACCGCTCCCTGATCTGCCCGTCACTCAAGCTTCTGCTTCTACTCCAGATCCGACTCCTACAAATGAGTATTCGGATCTTGATCTCCCTATTGCTCTTCGCAAAGGTACTAGAAATTCTCAGAGGTATCCTATCTCTCAGTTTGTCTCCTTTATTGCCTTATCATTGTCTGCTCGCTCCTTTGCTTTGTGTTTGTCTGTGGTTTCTATTCCTAAAAATTACCAGGAAGCTTTGGCTCATCCTGGCTGGAGGAAAGCTATGAAAGATGAGATGTCAGCTCTCTGTGATCGTGGTACATGGGAGTTACAAAAATTATCAGACGGTAAAGAAGTGGTTGGTTGTCATTGGGTCTTTGTTATCAAATATCATCCTGATGGTACTATTGAACGATTAAAAGCTCGCCTTGTTGCTAAAGGGTACACTTAAACTTATGGTGTTGACTATGATGAGAGTTTTTCTCCTGTTGCCAGACTCAATTCAGTTCGCATCGTCATTTCCCTTGCTGTGTTTTTTAGCTAGCCCCTCTTCTAGCTAGATGTCAAAAATGCCTTCTTGTATGGTGATTTACACGAGGAGGTTTATATGGAGCAACCACCTAGATTTGTTGCTTAGGGGGAGTTAACTAACTCTGTTTGTAAGTTACAGAAGGCTATTTATGGTCTGAAGCAATCACCTAGGGCCTGGTTTGAAAAATTGAGTGGCGTTTTGGCTTCGATCAACTTCTCCCGTTGTCAATATGATCACTTAGTATTTTTTAAACATACAAGATCAGGTATGGTTATACTTGTGGTGTATGTAGATGATATCATTGTGACTGGGAGTGATTCTAATGGCATAGAAGAAGTGAAAAGACATCTAAAGACACATTTTCAAACAAAAGACTTGGGGCAACTCAGATACTTTCTTGGAATTGAAGTTTTAAGGAGTAAAGAAGGTATCATTTTGTCTTAGAGAAAGTATGTGCAAGACTTACTTGATGAGACAAGTATGTTAGGATCTAAGCCAATAGAGACCCCTATGGATCCTAATGTAATATTGGATGGTGACAGCAGTCCAGATTTTGAAGATAAGAAAAGATACAAATGTCTTGTGGGAAAGTTGATTTATCTTACTGTCACTAAACTTGATATTACTTTTCCAGTGGGAGCAGTTAGTCAGTATATGCAAAATCCGAAGAAGATCCATTGGGAGGCTGTATGTAGAATTCTATGATATCTAAAACAGTCCGTTGGTAAAGGAATTCTTTACAAGAAAGGTAAAGAGTTGGACATTGTTGGGTATTCTGATGCTGATTGGGCTGGATCCAAAACTGATAGGAAGTCCACAAGTGGATATTGTACCTTCTTGGGAGGCAATCTAGTGACTTGGAGGAGCAAGAAACAAAATGTAGTTGCGAGATCTAGTGCAGAGGCAAAGTATCGTGCTATGGCTCATACAATATGTGAGATTATATAGGTCAAGAATTTCTTAACTGAGATTGGAATTTATTTAAAAAAGCCATCAAAAATATTTTGTGATAATATGGCTGCAACATATATTACTAGCAATCCAGTTTTTCATGAAAGAACTAAACACATCGAAGTAGATTGTCATTTTGTTTGTAAGGTTGTAATGAGTAAAGAGATTATCACTCCTTATGTTAAGTCTGAAGACCAAATTGGAGATCTTTTTACCAAGACAGTTCATAAAGGAGTTTTTCTTCATCTATGTTCCAAGTTGGGCATCGAGAATATCTATACTCCAACTTGAGGGGGAGTGTTAAATCTCTATATAGGAATTTAGGATTATGTTCCTATTAGATACATATTTGATTCTCTCTTTCCTGTTTTATTTCCCCTTATTTTACTATATATATGTACACCTATTTACAATGGAATACACATAAAAATATTTCTCCTAAATTCGTTTCTACCTCTGTCTCTCAACAAGACTAATTGACACCTAGCATGCCACCATAAACTCAAATTGTCTAATAGGTCCAGTGGGGACATTAGACCCCAAGTAATTTTTTCAACAATTAGCAACTATTCGATAAATTACTAGATAACTAGTTTTATAAATAAACTAAAAATATATTTATGCTTTGTATATCTTTTTTGAAAAAAAAATTCTTACTTTTGAACAAATTAATACAACACATGAATATATTAAACACTATGTAATTTTGACATAATATTATTTTTAGTACTATACAATGCAATGCTATATAATACAATACTATACTATACAATGTCGCGTACAAAACATGCCCTAATATTCATCTATAGGAAATTCATCAATACTAGAAATGCATCAAGAGTAGAAGTAGGAGTGCAAAACATAATGTCTACTTTTAAGCTGATATAAAGAAATTTGATAAAAGAATCAATTTTGGCTTATGGCAAGTAGAAGCCAAAGATATCGTGATTCAAAATGGCTTATATAAGGTTTTGAAGGGAAAACTAACCCTTGATTCAAGTAGTAGTACTGGTGAATCTAGCAAATCCAAGAAGAATGAAGTAGTCTACTGGAGGTGTAGCCAATCTAGGCACCTTAAAAGAAATTGTCCAAATAGTGGAGCAGATTTAGCTAATAGCTCGAAAGAAAATACTGATGGTTTCACTAATAGTGTGTCTCCCTATGTTGTGGGAGATGATTTTGTTCTCTAAGAAGGATATGTACATCCTCATGACATTCGCTAGGTGTCATGAAATAGGATATATTACTACTAGTGGGTCCACAGGTTTACACACACGCATTGGTTTGGCCTTCATGTAGGGTGTGATGGAAGTAATGTTGGTAGCTGAGAAACTCCTAGAAAAGCCAAAAATGGGGGTTGCACCATAAGTTTTTAGTAGGTTTTTCGACATGTAACCAAGGTGAAACCTTAGGATGGGTTTATTCTAAGTGGGTATACTCTCCATAGTGGAGTATGGTAATTCTCTGGTTTGAAGATTGTGGTTGTTGGTGAGAGATGATAGTAATGTTTTATTCAGCTAAAGTAGAGATTGTTAGGATATTGGCTAAACAAAAGGATATTCCTAAAATCCTAAAAAATATTCCTAAAGTCTTGATAAGGATAAAAATAATATTATAAGAGTTCTAAATAAATTAGAAAATTAAGAATCCTAATGAAATAGGAGAATCCTATTTCAGCTAGGAAAGGAAAAAATAATCATATTTTAAATATGAGAGTTTTACTAGAGAAGGAAGATGATTCCTATTACTAAAATGAAAAAGTAAAGGTAAGACTAGGAAGCCTATAAATAGTTTAAAAAAATAATATAATCAATAGAAATGTAATAATCTAATATTATATCCCATGAAAATTGTTGTAAAAATAAATTAAATTTATTTATAAATTAGATGGTTTGGTATAAGAAGTGGAATTCACTGCTTTATGACCTTGACACGCGCAAGCCACCAACTACCGCTTGCAACCGCATGCCTTAACCTAGTATCTAAGCATACTTCAAGACACTTGGATAAATTTGTGCAATATCTATTATTGGACGGCCTTGTAAGGATTCTGCCTATAAATGGAAGGCCCTCCTTAATGAACGTTTGTTGCGCACCATTTGATAAAAGTAACGAAAAACACTCGTTCTCTGGCATCCCTTTGCAATTCTCTTACTTTAAAATCTTGCAACTTCACCCTCAAATTTTATTCCATTTTATTTTATTTAGTTACTTTATTTCAGATAGTTTATTAACAATTTTTAATTAGTCATTGTTTTATTGATTTTAATAATTTTATATTTTAACTGTATTTTTTTAAGACTATTCATATACTTTCGACTACTTGTTTGTACTGTAACAACTGGAATAATAGTGTTACTTCATACATTTTGTCTTCTTATCTATTCCATGCAGTTGATCTCGACCTTTCATCTGGAAACTTGGATGGATCAGACTCGTTGACCTCTCCCCGTATCCTCAATTTCGTCATATCAATCTTCTTGTTCAATGCAAATCCGCTTATTCAGAAAGTTAGATAAATCTGAGCCTTAAAATCTTAATCGAACGGCCAGAAATAAAAGAAATTGCTTGGGAAGATCAACGACCACCTAAGCCATTCCATAAAGATAGCCAAAAAAAAATCTGATTATGGAGTAGAAATAAAAAAAGTAAATAATTGCATTTACAACCTTTCTTATGGTCTCTCTCTTTTCATGTCTTTTTGGATTTTACTGTTTAGAGGTCGTAGATTTTATTTTTAATATATATGAAAACTAAACATGTTTTCCTTGCAGATACAAAACCTCATTTTTAGGTTGTGAAACAAAAACATATATTAAAAAAAAAAACCCAAAAGGAAATGGTAGAAACAACGGGTGCAGTAGCTATATAAAAAATATATATCGATAATTAAATATATTCCTCTTAGATAAGCTTCCCTTTTATTCATTAAATTTCTTTATTCATTTTAAAATACAACCGTAGGATGGTTCAATTTGGGATGTAAGTTTTGATTACATCCTATAGAACATAGTTTGACCCTTAACTATGGAATGGGAATAACAAATAGTGATAAAACACGATCTTTTGTCTCGCGGTTTTGAATAGCATGTCCATCTCCAAATTGGTACATACATTGAGACATCCTTGCCACGTTCATTGCATATTCCACAAAAATGTCTGACAAGTGAGGGTTCGCCAGTCGATCTTTGTTTAATTTCATCCATGTTGTAGCAATCAACTCATGTATGTGCTCCCGAGCCTCTTCTTCAGAAATTCCAGCATCATTCATGTGACATTGGATTGATTTAGGAACATCCCCTCTTTTCAACTCGTGCTAGATCAAAAAATAGGAAATTAAACATTATAAAATAATAATCTTGAAGCAATATTGAAATCTGTAAGTTAGTAAATGTTAGAGATTGTGAAAAGTGTAGCTATCTTACAGAAGATGTTCCCAAATCATCGGCTAGTCGTAAAATTGTTGACGACCAACGGATTATATTGTGATACTCTTCGAAGCTTTTGATGATGTCATTTGTTATTGGTTTTGCAACTAAGAAGTATGCATGCGTTAAAATTACTGGTGCTGATATAGAAATCCATGCATTGTCAAGGTACTCTTCAAGGGTCGGAGTGTATCCGCTATGGTACCACTTTGCCTCCACTAAATAGCATTCACATAAATCTGCCCACTGAATCCAGAAAATAAAATAAAATTTGCAATAGTCTAATAGTAAAAGATCAAAATAAAATACGTTAAAACTTCACTTATAGGGAATGAAATTACCGCTTTACTCAGAAAAGAGATAATGTGAGCTTCTTGTTCTTTGAGAACGTCGAAAGCCATTTCATTGAACGAATAATGGAGAACAGAAAAGCACATCTTCAGGTAGTATGGAAGTTGTTCTATTTCCCTTATATTCCATCTAACATTACAGCGTAAACGTAGAGTTAGATTAATGTTGAAAACTAATAATGATGCTAGAGATAAAAATGTACTAAAACAATCTTGATCACTAACCTTTTAACAGCTTCTGTGAAAGGCTCCAATTCTTCCAAAGTTCCATACACATCATAACAATCGTCGATTACTGTAATTAAAGCATTAACCCTTGTGATCATCCTCCTACAGTATTCAAAATCAGGTTCGAATTTAAACCCCACAGCCCAAAAGAAACATTCCATCAGTCTGTCCCGTGCAAAAGTCAACTTCTGATCGAGAGCAGCATTTTTCCACCAGCTTTATATCACAACAAAATTAATTTATATCAGTCTGAGCAACGGAAATTAATAATAGCTAACATCTTATTAACGGAAAGGTTACCATTTAACATAAGAAAAACTATCTACACTATTATTAGCCTCTTTCCTATATACCTTGATGCACTCTTGACATCTTCTTGGTGAATTGCTTGCACTGTATTGAAGTCTAGTTTAGCAAAATCAAGCAGGATAGGGTTCATATCTTGTCTTCTCGCATATGCATCTATGAACCACCTTGCCTCCAACCTTGCGATTCTCCAGTGCAGTGGAAGCTCCAATGCATGATCCACTAACGAGGAAAGGTATTGATCTTGGCTATTCTTGACGTACTCCTTGAGGAATGTGGTCGTGGAATTTTTAGCATCGTAAAAGATGCTTTCTTCTCCTTCTTTCAAAAGGAACGCAGCTTCATACAGAGATAAAATGGCTTTGCAATCAGCATTCGAAAGACATGAGTTGAAGCTTCCCTTCTCATCCCTGAAACTGTTGAAAATTTCTGCAAGGAATATTGCACAACATTAGTGCAAATTGGCTACAAATTAATGTGAACCCAAAGAAGGGCTAAGTTGTATATCAGGTGGCATTGGCAACAGTGTAAGAACTATCTAAAATTTGAGTACCTGTAGGTATGTCATAGCCGTGCTTTCGAAGGAGTCTAAACTCAAGAGCTACAGCATACAAACTCTCCTGTTTCTTGTCATAATTGCTGCGGTTATTGTTGTATATCTCATTCAGAACTCTCTTTATTTCATCCTCAAAGTGATAATATACTCCAAGTCGTTGCAGGTTATCAATTAGCTCAAGTTGATCCAAAGGATCCACCGCAGCATCAAACATCCGTCTTACATCTTCCTTCAGCTCTTTGGGCCGATTGGTGCATGCTTCTCCCTGAATTAGAAATTAAAATATCATTTATTAAGTACGTATAGAATATTATTAAGATAGCATACAATTAGCTATCAGGCCCACAACTAGTTAAAATTAATTTCAATTATTGTTATAGATAAAATTATTAATTACAACATAACTATGTATGCCTATATTACCACATATTCACTCCCAAGGGACTGAAAATCTTCATAACGCCAAATAGAAGGTTCGTAATTTCCTGATCGCCTAGAAACGGTTTGATTAGAAATTTTGGTGGCAACCGTGCATTGGGGTTGTAGCACTCGGGGAGGAACTTTGTCATAGCTGCAGGGTGATCTGACTGAGATGCCACTTCTTGCCCGCAATCCAGTGAAATTGCATGGAGCAGGCAGTGAAGCCAGCTGCAGGTAAAGAGACATTTTAGTCAGAAAGTTTCAGAGCCAAAAACGCAGAATCAGGGAGACAGTGTGGAAGTACTTGCGATTTTAGTCCTCACTTTGCCTGTATATATACACTGTGCGTGGATGCTAAATTCCATTTTTAAGTAAAAATACATAACTACCCTTAATTTGGAAAAATATCACGCGCTCAAGAATCGTTTGGTTTTGTTAAAATCACACCATCATTACACTCGGAGATTGACATTGTACGTTTTCATTATTGTCTTGAAATCAGGTTGTATTCAGCGTTTCTTCACTATTTTTATAGATATTATATTATTTTTAATATTTGAGGTGGGTTAATTTATATTAATTAATTTATGTCTTGTATAATTATAAATATATATATATATATATATATATATATATATATATATATATGCTTCTTCTTAAACCCTTAACTTTTTGGTTTGCATCTGTCCACGTCCCACCGAATGGGAAACTAACAACGAACCCCCAAAAAGCTAACGGTTAACCGGCTGTGAGAATATTACTGACCTTTTCCTGTTTTCTTTTTTCTTCCATTTAAATATTATTTTTATGAATAATTCTAAATATATAATCAACTTCTACAATCAAATATATACAACCTGATTTACGCAAAGAATAATAATACTTTTTTTAAATTATATCCCAAATAATGTGCATGTAATATAAGTTTACAAAATGGATATTATAATAATGTAATAATTGATGTTGTATAATACGTCAATTTTAATTTTATCCATGTCATTTGGGATATCAATTTTGAAATAAGTTTTGAGAGATATATTAATATTAAAAATATATCATATTAGATTGTATAACTTAATTATTTTTATGGTTATATATGTAAACCGCTATAGTTTTATTTTCCTAACCTTTTAGTAATTAGTCCACGTCACCACTTCTTTTCTACCTTCTCCTCGTATTTTGAAACCTTAAAAAGGCTCTCTTTCATGATGGCAGTGTCCTCGCCTCAGCACTTTGCTTCTTCCTCCTGGTTATAGTTGACTTGCGTCAATGCAAAAGCCATGGCAATTTCTTCAATTGGCTGAAGTCTTTTGTCACAACCCATATTTGACACACAGAAAATAACATTTTTTACAGTCATTTAAATGTGAACTCTAATATTTCTTTCAAAAATTAATATAAGTATAACACAAATAGAGTTTCTAATGACAACCACCTCATTCTACTGTATTTATGTACATTCAAAAATCAAAAGAAGTTCTACAGTATGACTATGCTAATATAGAGCAGCGATCAATGGTTGCCAAGGGAACTCTGTCAGCAATGCCAAAAGTCCTCCATCCCTAGCTCAATCTACTGATCACCTGAAGCACACAACAACTTTCATGAGTAAAACTCAGTAAGCTAAGTGAATATACAGCAATAAATAATAACAATAGAATTCAATCCACAGTATGAAATTATCCATTTCTAACTACACAAGCATTATCTGAATTGTTAAAGAAGAAATGCTCCAAGTTCACTTCGGTTACATTTGCGCTCCCGCGCTAATTTTCTTTCTAAACCTCTATAGGTCGATTCAACCTCACATAAGTGAGTTTACATTTCTCTACTCATCGCTTTTTCATGTACAATCACAATCACATAATGAGGAAGCTTCCACAATACAGTCACCTAGGGAAAAAGACTCTCTAATCAAGGTAGGACTTTTCATTTCACAGTTAGTTCCCATATAATAGCTTAAGGCTAGTCTGACAATCCGGGTGATACCGGGCCCATGCTATCGAATCTTGTATAGAGAAACACATGGTCCAGACCTTCCCTCAAGCCATGGGAGTACGGAATGCTCAAGGTTAGTCTGACAATCCGGGTGATACCGGACCCATGCTACCGAATCTCATCTAGAGAAACACATGGTCTAGACCTCCCCTCAAGCCATGGAACAGTATAGAACAGTACGAATACATTTAGATGCCTACACTTGAAATAGCTCAAGGCTAGTCTAACAATCCGGGTGATACCGGGCCCATGCTACAGAATCCCATGTAGGGAAACACATGGTCCAGACCTCCCCTCAAGCTATGAGAGCTAAACTTCCTAGGTCTTGGCATGCCAATCACGTTTCATCATTCACAATTAGTCACATAAAAGAAGCTCTATATCAGGCTTCCAAAATAGTCACAATATCTCACATTCAAGCATCAAGTTGCTAGCATTTAATAGTGTTACAATCCACAAAATTACATACATACAGTACACAATTTATTGTGCCCTCAGAATAGTTAGCTTACTTACCTTGTATAGCTGCTTTTTGATGCTTGTGATTGACCTAAAAAAAAAAAAATCTCTTTTTAGGTCACCATACACTTGTAAAACACTTCCCCTTTTTGGCTCTATTTCTATACTTACTTTGACAAACAATTTACAACAACACTTGTCTACTTTCAAAATTCACACAATTGGGTAGACTTCTTTTAGACACATACCTCATGTCTCCTTAAAATTTTTAGAGCAAATTGGGGTCATTAGGTCACTCAAAATAATCAAATTCATTACCTCAACAATTTTGCCATTGCATTCACTTCACTGAGCACTATCAACTTAAAAATTTGTAGGAATTTCAATCCTACTCAAATGGCTACAAAAATTTACAGGCTGGTATATAACATATATATATACCTCCATACCAAAAATCAGGGCTTTTCAAGATGTTTAACCCATTCAAATCCATTTATTTCTAACTGCCCTGTTTTGGAAACTAAAAATTCTAGTTTTAGCAAGCCAACTTTAAAAATCTATAACAATTCACACAGAGCTTCAATCTCGGTAAAAATTTACAATCTCATATATGACACGTAAAAGGACTTTCATACCAAAAATTAGGTAATTCTATGAAGATTTGGATCTTCAACTAAAATCGTCTTCCCCTACTCTGTTCTAAGACAGGGGAAATGTGCAATACCATACCAGAAATTCAAAAATTCACTACAAATCACCTACTTCGAATTTTTGAGTGAATCCAATTGCTATACACTCCTGGACATGTCTATTTTCATTAAACATTCAGAACAAGAAAATGTCCCACTCATTTTTGGTAATTTTTGGAACATGCATTGCTCAGTGTAACAGAATTTCCAGGATTTGAACTAAACTCTCAATTCTAGCTTATCTCTTCATCCTCTTGCTTAGATACATTCAAAACTCATTCAAATTCATGTTTCCACACAAATTTCCAATAGCACAAACAACAATTAACATACTCACATCACAACCCAAAAGAATTCTTGCAAATACATACACAATAGCACAAGAATTCTAAAGGAGAGAAGAGTTCTTACCACTTGCTTGCTTGAATTCTTAGTGAAGTTGTGTGTCTGTGTGTGGAGCTTAGAGGGAGTGAAGGGCTGGAAACGTGACCTGGTAAGTTAGAATGAAAGAATTCTAGAATTCTTCTCATTTTATATATAAACACAAGGCAAAGTTTTCATTTAGTCCATCTCTCCTCCTTTATAATCATTAAATCCAATATTCTTCTCATTAAGCCCTTCATTCTTTCATTTATTACATTACAATTCAATTACATTACATATACATTAATACATATTATTACATATGTAACACAACACATGGTATAATGTATATTGCAAAAGCTTAGGATATTACATCTTTCCCGTGGTCCAAAGATATCAATCCTTTTCAAAAAAAAAAAAAAGTGATAGATTGAAAAAATGTGGTTTTGATGGTGAACCTCATTATGGGATTTACCTTTGGCATTTGCCATTTGGGTTTTTCTTCGAGATGTTGCAATGGAGAAGTCCTCTAGTGATTAGGCATTTCTATTTGTTAATTGTTGGTGTCACTATGTGTTAAGTAAATTGATAGCCTACTATAATAAGACAATTTAATCTTTTTTTAATTCATTATTATTTGTACGTAATTTGCAAGTCTTGAGACTGTGCCACGTATATAGTTGGTTCGACTATTTTGTCTTTTGTAAGTTTTATATATTTTAGGATTTTGTATTGTCTCAGAGAGGTGAAAAGTGACCAGAAGATTTTTTTCTAGAATTCTTTTTGTTATTCTTATCTTCTTCTCTATTTTACTCTTTCTAGAATTCTTAAACCAACATCCATTTTTATCTATGACACATGACAAGTCCATCAATTATTAAAATTTCTTTCCTAAATATGTTTATCTCATATGGAAATTTTTGTTAGGAAAGATTGATTAATTGAAGTACATTTTTGGAATTCCATGATACATAGGAAGTTTTGATCTTGATTATCAATCACTTATTTCATTAGGATAACTTTGATCTTGATTGATAAATTAGGTATTTGATTTAGATAATTTTGATTATCAATCAACTATGTGATTAAGATATGTATGCAAACTATCTTTGTGATTGATATATAACTTCCTATCTTTCATTAGTCTTTATCTAATCTTTTATGAAGTTAATTGTAGGTTTTATGATAAAGATTACATGCTTTATATGGCTCTTCACATAGCTCATATAAGAGAGATATTCAAGACTAAGAGTAAGCAGAACTGAGAGAATCATTCTTGAATGTGTTATGCTCTTTGTTTTTCATTGTATAAGTTTTAGACTTAGAGTGAGATAAGATTGTGTATGACTTATGTGTGTTGAGTATGTAAATAGATATGATTTGTAAGTGTTGCCAGAATCGAGTAAGCTTAAGTGAGTTGAGTGAGTACATGAGTCTATAACAGTTTCGTTGATTATGTACGACTAAACTAGAATAGTTAAGTCAGTCATAGTTGGGAAGTGCAACATCAAAAGAGTATGTGAAGGACTATGTCTATGATCGAGGTTGATCAAGTTTGTATAGATTATGTTTTGATTGCGCGGGTGTCTACCACTGTAAAGAGCCCTCAGTCCGGTATAAACACATACAATACAGTGAATTGCAACTCTTGTTGCCTATAAATATAGCTTGAGATAAAATGGCTTTGCAATCAGCATTCGAAAGACATGAGTTGAAGCTTCCCTTCTCATCCCTGAAACTGTTGAAAATTTCTGCAAGGAATATTGCACAACATTAGTGCAAATTGGCTACAAATTAATGTGAACCCAAAGAAGGGCTAAGTTGTATATCAGGTGGCATTGGCAACAATATAAGAAATATGTAAAATTTTAGTACCTGTAGGTATGTCATAGCCGTGCTTTCGAACGAGTCTAAACTCAAGAGCTACAGCATACAAACTCTCCTGTTTCTCGTTATAATTGCTGCGGTTATTGTTGTATATCTCATTCAGAACTCTCTTTATTTCATCCTCAAAGTGATAATATACTCCAAGTCGTTGCAGGTTATCAATCAGCTCAAGTTGATCCAAAGGATCCACCGCAGCATCAAACATCCGTCTTACATCTTCCTTCAGCTCTTTGAGACGATTGGTGCATGCTTCTCCCAGAATTAGAAATTAAAATATCATTTATTAAGTACTTATAGAGTATTATTAAGATAGCATACAATTAGCTACCAAGCCCACAACTAGTTAAATTAATTTCAACTATTATTATAGATAAAATTATTAATTACAACATAACTATGTATGCCTATATTACCAGATATTTACTCCCAAGTGACTGAAAATCCTCATAACGCCAAATAGAAGGTTCGTAATTTCCTGATCGCCTAGAAACGGTTCGATCAGAAATTTTGGTGGGAACCGTGCATTGGGGTTGTGGTACTCGAGGAGGAATTTTGTCATAGCTGCAGGGTGATCTGACTGAGATGCCACTTCTTGCCCGCAATCCAGTGAAATTGCATGCAGCAGGCAGTGAAGCCATCTGCAGGTAAAGAGACATTTTAGTCAGAAAGTTTCAGAGCCAAAAACGCAGAATCAGCGAGACTGTGTGGAAGTACTTCCGATTTTAGTCCTCACTTTGTCTACATATATACACCATCGGTGCATGGATGCTAAATTCCATTTTTAAGAAAAATTACATTACTACCCTTAATTTGGAAAAATAACACGTGCTCAAGAATCGTTGGGTTTTCTTAAAATCATCGCTCACCATATAATATTTAGCGTTTCTTTGCTATTTTCATAGATATTATGCTATTTTTAATATTTGACGTCGGCTAATTTTAATTAATTAATTTATATCTTGTATAATATATATATATATATATATATATATATATATATATATATATGTATGTATGTATGTATGTCTCTTTGCTTCTTCTTAAAGCCTTAAGTTTTTGGTTTGCGTCTGTCCACGTCCCACCGAATGCGAAACTAACAAGGAACCCCCAAAAAGCTAACAGTTAACAGACTATTGATCTCAGCAGTAAGAATATTACTGACCTTTTCTGTTTTCTTATTTCTTCCATTTAAATATTATTTTTATGAATAATTTTAAATATAAAATCAACTTCTACAACCAAATATATATGACCTGATTTACGCAAAGAATAATAATACTTTTCCTAAATTATATCCCAAATAATGTGCATGTATTATAAGTTTACAAGGTGGATATTGTCATAATGTAAAAATTGATATTGTGTGTGATAGTCCAGTTTTAATTTTATCCATGTCATTTGTGATATTAATTTTGAGATAAGTTTTGAGATATGTATCAATATTAAAAATATGTCATATTAGGTTGTATGACTTAGTTATTTTTGTAGTTATATATGTAAAACCCCCATATTTTTATTTTCCTAACCTTTTAGTAGTTAGTCCACATCACCACTTCTTTTCTACCTTCTCCTGGTATTTTGAAACCTCAAAAAGGCTCTCTTTCATGATGGCAATGTCCTCGCCTCAGCACTTTTCTTCTTCCTCCTGGTGATAGTTAACTCGCGTCAAGGCAAAAGCATGGCAATTTCTTCAATTGGTTGAAGTCTTTCGCGTGGTCCAAAGATATCAATCCTGTTCAAAAAAAAGGTGATAGATTGAAAAAATGCGGTTTTGATGGTGAACCTCGTTATGGGATTTACCTTTGGCATTCGGCATTTGGGTTTTTCTTCGAGATATTGCAATGGAGGAGTCCTCTAGTGATTAGGCATTTTGTTGGTGTCACTATGTGTTAAGTAAATTGATAGCCTACTGTAATCAGATAATTTAATCTTTTTTCAATTCATTATTATTTGTAATTAGCAAGTCCTGAGACTATGCCACGAATATAGTTGGTTAGACTATTTTGTCTTTTGTAATTTCTATATATTTTAGGATTTTGTATTGTCTCAGAGAGGTGAAAAGTGACCAAAAGATTTTTTTCTAGAATTCTTTTTGTTATTCTTATCTTCTTCTCTATTTTACTCTTTCTAGAATTCTTAAACCAACATCCATTTTTATCTATGACACATGACAAGTCCATCAATTATTAAGATTTCTTTCCTAAATATGTTTATCTCATATGGAAATTCTTGTTAGGAAAGATTGATTAATTGAAGTACATTTTTGAAATTCCATGATATATAGAAAGTTTTGATCTTGATTATCAATCACTTATTTCATTAGGATAACTTTGATCTTGATTGATAAATTAGATATTTGATTAAAATAATTTTGAATATCAATCAACTATGTGATTAAGATATGTATGCAAACTATCTTTGTGATTGATATATAACTTCCTATCTTTCATTAGTCTTTATCTAATCTTTTATGAAGTTAATTGTAGGTTTTATGACAAAGATTACATATATGGCTATTTACATAGCTTATATAAGAGAGATATTCAAGACATTCTTGAATATGTTATGTTCTTTGTTTTTCATTGTATAAGTTTTAGGCTTAGAGTAAGTTAAGATTGTGTATGACTCATGTGTGTTGCGTATGTACATGGATATGATTTGTAAGTGTTGTCAGAATCGAGTAAGCTTAAGTGAGTTGAGTGAGTACACGAGTCTATAACAGTTTCGTTGATTATGTCCGACTAAACTAGGATGGTTAAGTCGGTAATAGTTGGGAAGTGCAACATCAAAAAGTATGCGAAGCACTAAGACTATGATCGAGGTTGATCAAGTTTGTATAGATTAGGCTAGTGAGTGCGCGGGTGTCACCACTGTAAATAGCCCTAAGTCTAGTGTAAACATATATTTTAATTTACTGTTTTCAGTTAAGTTATTGTTAACTATCCATACGGTAAAAACTAAAATTAACTAATTTTTAAAAAATATCTTTTAATATTTAGAACATCATTAAGTTTAAAATTTCTTTAATTTACGTATAAAATTAAAGGCTTTTAAATTCATTATATAATTTTTTAATTTATATATAAAAGTAAAGGGTAGAGCTATATGAACCCCTGAAAATAGTCTCTACGCTTTTGTTTTTTTAAATACATGTAGTATTTTAAAAGTTGATAATTCATTTTTATTCAAAAATATAAATATTGTTAAAATTAAATCAACATAACCAATAGTTTATTGTTATATATAAGATAAAAAAGAGCCCATAACTTAATTGATTTATTGGTAGAAGTAATTTGTTTATAAATCACCTTTTTCATCAAATTTTAATTGTATTTTTTGTGTAATAAATATTGATTGATTGATTTAGAATTGATTACAGATCTTTCTAAAATTAATTATTTATATGTTTTTAAGAATATATTAGTTTTTTAAATTTAATAATTATTGTATTTAGAAAAACGGCTTATAGAGCAATTTTGAATCCCTAGCGGAGTTTTCCCGATCAGTGGGATGTGGTCAATTTTGACAAAAAGTTAGGGGGATTCATAAAAATATCCGAAAAAAAACTTTGCAGGGACCAATCGGTTAAATCCATCAATTAAATGGTACCACATTTTTTTTCCATTTTGGTTTAATTATTGTGATTCTTATGATTTCTATGTTTAGCACGTGGTCGCAGAAGAATATGTTGATTTTTGACCAAACGAAGGCCCCAACAGGAGAATCACACGATCGATCCGACGGCTTCTTTTTGAGTACTTCCTTGTGCCACATGATAGTAATTTTTTATTGTGAAACACAAATAAATTTAATAAAATAGTATGATCATAAATTACACATTTTAGTGATGGAGGTTGTCAATTATTGTATGTTAATTTTTTTTATCATAGAGCATTGAAAAGTCAATTTTTCCCTCATATTAAAAGAATAATACTATAAAGTTCGGTCTTTTTTTTTCCACTATATAAATTAATAACCATTTACTTAATCTAATCCCACAATTGAAATGAAAATTAAAAAAAATTCAGGATATATTTTTACTAACATTTTAATATATAATCCAATGGTAAACAATATATTAAAATATTTTTCTAACGGCTTATTTGATAAATTTTAATTGGATACTTTAAAATCTTTGCAATTAAAAGCCAACATTTCAAGATTAAAATTTCATTGTCGACATGATTTATAATTTACATAGCTTATATAAGGGAGACACTCAAGACTAAGAGTAAGCAGAACTGAGAGAATCATTCTTGAATCTGTTCTGTTCTTTGTTTTTCATTGTATATGTTTTAGGCTTAGAGTAAGTTAAGATTGTGTATAACTCATATGTGTTGAGTATGTACATAGATATAATTTGTAAGTGTTGTCAGAATCGAGTAAGCTTAAGTGAGTTGAGTGAGTGCTCAAGTCTATAATAGTTTCGTTGATTATGTCCGACTAAACTAGGATAGTTAAGTCGGTAATAGTTGGGAAGTGCAACATCAAAAAAGTATGCGAAGGACTAAGGCCATAATCAAGGTTGATCAAGTTTATATAGATTAGGCTAGGGAGCGCGCGGGCGTCACCACTGTAAATAGCCCTAAGTCTAGTGTAAACATACATTTTACTTTACTGTTTTCAGTTAAGTTATTGTTAACTATCTATACTGAAAAAACTAACATTAATTAATTTTTTAAAAATATCTTTTAACATTTAGAACATCATTAAGTTTAAAATTTTTTTTAATTTACGTATAAAAGTAGAGGCTTTTAAATTCATTATATAATTTTTTAATTTATATATAAAAGTAAAGGGTAGAGCTATATGAACCACTAAACGTAGCCTCTACGCTTTTGTTTTTTTAAATACATGCAGTATTTTAAAAGTTGATAATTCATTTTTATTCAAAAATATAAATAATGTTAAAATTAAATCAACATAACCAATAGTTTATGGTTATATATAAGATAAAAAAGAACCCATAACTTAATTGATTTATTGGTAGAAGTAATTTGTTAATAAATCACTTTTTTCATCAAATTTTAATTGTATTTTTTGTGTAATAAATATTGATTGATTGATTTAGAATTGATTACAGATCTTTCTAAAATTAATTATTTATATGTTTTTAAGAATATATTAGTTTTTTTAAATTTAATAATTATATTATTTAGAAAAACAATTTATAGAGCAATTTTGAATCCCAAGCGGAGTTTTCCCAATCAGTGGGATGTGGTCAATTTTGACAAAAAGTTGGGGGGGTCATAAAAATATCCCAAAAAAACTTTGCAGGGACTAATCGGTTAAATCCATCAATTAAATGGTACCACAATTTTTTTTCATTTTGGTTTAATTATTGTGATTCTTATGATTTCTATGTTTAGCACGTGGTCGTAGAAGAATACGTTGATTTTTGACCAAACGAAGGCCCCAACAGGAGAATCACACGATCGATCCGACGGCTTCTTTTTGAGTACTTCCTTGTGCGACATGATAGTAATTTTTTATTGTGAAACACAAATAAATTTAATAAAATAGTATGATCATAAATTACACATTTTAGTGATGGAGTTTGTCAATTATTGTATGTTAAATTTTTTTATCATAGAGCATTGAAAAGTCAATTTTTCCCTCATATTAAAAGAATAATACTATAAAGTTCGGTCGTTTTTTTCCACTATATAAATTAATAACCATTTACTTAATCTAATCCCACAATTGAAATGAAAATTAAAAAAAAATTCAGGATATATTTTTACTAACACTTTAATATGTAATCCAATGGTAAACAATATATTAAAATATTTTTCTAACGGCTTATTTGATAAATTTTAATTGGATACTTTAAAATCTTTGTAGTTAAAAGCCAACATTTTAGGATTAAAATTTCATTGTCGACATGATTTATAATTTACATAGCTTATATAAGGGAGATATTCAAGACTAAGAGTAAGCAGAACTGAGAGAATCACTCTTGAATCTGTTATGTTCTTTGTTTTTCATTGTATAAGTTTTAGTCTTAGAGTAAGTTAAGATTGTGTATAACTCATGTGTGTTGAGTATGTACATAGATATGATTTGTAAGTGTTGTCAGAATTGAGTACGCTTAAGTGAGTTAATCGAGGTTGATCAAGTTTGTATAAATTAGGTTAGTGAGCGCGCGGGTGTCACCACTGTAAATAGCCCTAAGTCCAATGTAAACATACATTTTACTTTACTGTTTTCAGTTAAGTTAGTGTTAACTATCCATACTGTAAAAACTAGCATTAATTAATTTTAAAAAAATATCTTTTAATATTTAGAACATCATTAGGTTTAAATGTTTTTTAATTTACGTATAAAAGTAAAGGCTTTTAAATTCATTATAAAATTTTTTAATTTATATAAAAAAGTAAAGGGCAGAGCTATATGAACCCCTAAACATAGTCTCTACACTTTTGTTTTTTTAAATACATGTAGTATTTTAAAAGTTGATAATTCATTTTTATTCAAAAATATAAATATTGTTAAAATTAAATCAACATAACTAATAGTTTATTGTTATATATAAGATAAAAAAGAACCCATAACTTAATTGATTTATTGGTAGAAATAATTTGTTTATAAATCACTTTTTTCATCAAATTCTAATTTTATTTTTTGTGTAATAAATATTGATTGATTGATTTAGAATTGATTACAGATCTTTCTAAAATTAATTATTTATACGTTTTCAAGAATATATTAGTTTTTTTAAATTTAATAATTATTGTATTTAGAAAAACGGTTTACAGAGCAATTTTGAATCCCTAGCAGAGTTTTCCCAATCAGTGGGATGTGGTCAATTTTGACAAAAAGTTAGGGGGGCTCATAAAAAATCCCTAAGAAACTTTAAAGGAACCAATCGGCTAAATCCATCAATTAAATGGTACCACAATTTTTTTCCATTTTGGTTTAATTATTGTGATTCTTATGATTTCTATGTTTAGCACGTGGTCGCAGAAGAATATGTTGATTTTTGACCAAACGAAGACCCCAACAGGAGAATCACACGATCGATCCGACGGCTTCTTTTTGAGTACTTCCTTGTGCCACATGATAGTAATTTTTTATTGTGAAACACAAATAAATTTAATAAAATAGTATGATCATAAATTGCACATTTTAGTGATGGAGTTTGTCAATTATTGTATGTTAAATTTTTCTATCATAGAGCATTGAAAAGTCAATTTTTCCCTCATATTAAAAGAATAATACTATAAAGTTCGGTCTTTTTTTTCCACTATATAAATTAATAACCATTTACTTAATCTAATCCCACAATTGAAATGAAAATTAAAAAAAAAATTCAGGATATATTTTTACTAACACTTTAATATGTAATCCAATGGTAAACAATATATTAAAATATTTTTCTAACGGCTTATTTGATAAATTTTAATTGGATACTTTAAAATCTTTGTAGTTAAAAGCCAACATTTCAGGATTACAATTTCATTGTCGACATGATTTATAATTTACATAGCTTATATAAGGGAGATATTCAAGACTAAGAGTAAGCAGAACTGAGAGAATCATTCTTGAATGTGTTATGTTCTTTGTTTTTCATTGTATAAGTTTTAGGCTTAGAGTAAGTTAAGATTGTGTATGATGTTGACCCAGGTATGGCAACCCAAGAGGGGGGGGGGGGGTGAAGTGGGTTTTTATTTATCAAAACGGATCTGTAAAACTTTTCTTGAAAGAACAAAATTATTTAATTCTTACTTTGAGAATAAAGGTGAAGAAGATGAAAATAGAATGCAATCAATAGAATAGCAATAAAAAACAATCACAAGTGCAAGTAAATGTAAAGAGCATAGGGATAGAGAGAGTGCAAACTCAATTTACTTAGTTCGGCAAACCTTGCCTACGTCCACGGGCTCCTAGCTCCACGAGCTAAGCTTTCCACTAAGTTGTAGAAATCTTTACAACTTGCTTGATGAACAACCTCACTAAGACTTTTTCTTTCAACTCTTGAAAACACCACACCAAGAGTTCTTCTTGATGAACAACCTCATCAAGGCAACTTCTTTCAACTCTTGATAACACCACACCAAGAGTTCTTCTTGATGAACAACCTCACCAAGGCAACTTCCTTCAACCCTTGATAGCACCACACCAAGAGTTCTTCTTGATGAACAACCTCACCAAGGCAACTTTCCTCAACTCTTGATAACACCACACCAAGAGTTCTTCTTGATGAACAACCTCACCAAGGCAACTTCCTTCAACCCTTGATAACACCACACCAAGAGTTCTTCTTGATGAACAACCTCACCAAGGCAACTTTCTTCAACTCTTGATAATATCACACCAAGAGTTCACTCAAGGATAACTTTTATCCTTTACAAGAAGATCTCACTCTCACCACAACACAAGAACAAAGAGAATTTTTACAACAAAAGTACAACTCTCTTCAAAGAGTAGATAAAGAATATAAAAGCTCTCTAGACTTGATATTTCTCTTATTATTATTATTTTTTTTTTGCTTGATAGATGCTTCTCTTGCTCTTGTCTTTCTGAATGCATGCATGGGAGAAGGACTCCTTTTATAGGCAAATAGGATGAACTTAATCAAGTGAAGACACCATCTCCAAATTTTCTGCCCACCATAAAAACCGTAATCTTGTCTACCATTTTTGTCAATGTTCCATTTAAAATTTGAAAATCTGCAAAAAATGAAAGATCTGCACATTTGAATAAGTTTCCAAAGCATCAAGAATCAAGTCATTTGGATATCTGTAGCTCAAGATATGGCCAAAACACCATTCAGTGCTCATGTGACTTGATTTTTCTTCCTTATGTCAGTCCACCGAATTGAATGATAATTCTGTCAGCATTCTGTTTGAAATTTGAATTTATTCAAAACATAAAAGATATGTATATTTGAATAAGCTTTCCAAAACATTAAGAATCAAATAATTTGGATATCTTTATCTTAAAATATGGCCAAAATACCATTCGGTGCTCATGTGAGTTGATTTTTCTTCCTTGTGTCAGTCCACCGAATTGCATGTCAATTATGTCAGCCTTCCATTTCAAATTTGAATTTCTTCAAAACATATGAAATGTGCCTCATTATGTCCTCTTTCCAATGCCATAATAATCAAGTAATTTTGATTTTTCTAACTCAAGATATATCCAAAAGAGTATTTGGTGCTCATGTCAGCTACTTCTATTTGTCTTTCAACTTGCATGATGATTTGGACAACCATGCACTTGAAATTTAAATTTCTTTAAAACATATGAAATGTTATAAATTGAGTAAGATTTCCAAAGACTCAAGAATCATGTCATTTGGACATCTATAGAGAAATATATGACCAATTGATTGAACATTACTCATATGTCACATTCCTTGAATCAAACCTTGTTCTTAAACTTTGGTGCCTTTAACATGTAGTCTTCTCCTTAGCTTCAACACTTCATTTTAATAAGTCTCTTCTTGATTTTTACAATTATTTCAATGATGTTACTCTTGCACATAAATAAACATGTTAGTAAACTCAATGAATCAATGTGTATTGTTATCATCAAAATTATCATGTAGCCTTAGGGCTAACAATCTCCCCCTTTTTGATGATGACAAACCATTGATTGCTTTAAAATAATATCTAAATCAAGAATGAAAATAAAATCAACAATAAGCAAAAAGAATGGCACTTGTTATGAATATAAGCAATCCACGTTATGAATATACAATCAACAATTTCTCCCCCTTTTGTTATCATCAAAAAGATGTAATCAAATTAATTACTCCCCCTAAATATATTCTCCCCCTTAACATATGCTACCATTCAAAGATTATCATATAAAACAAAATGAAGACATATCCAACATGCCTAATTCTCTTCTAATTATACAAAATATATCTTGACTAAGGGGTTTAGTCATATTTGTTGACCCAGGTATGGCAACCCAAGAGGGGGGGTGAATTGGGTTTTTATTTATCAAAATGGATTTATAAAACTTTTCTTGAAAGATCAAAATTAGTTCACTCTTTCTTTGAGAATAAAGGTGAAGAAGATGAAATTAGAAGTTATTAAAGATGCAATCAAGAGAATACAATAATAAACAATCACAAGTGCAAGTAAATATAAATAGATAGGGATAGAGAGAGTGCAAACTCAATTTATGTGGTTCGGCAAACCTTGCCTACGTCCACGGGCTTCTAGCTCCACGAAGCTAGCTTTTCACTAAGTTGTAGAATCTTTACAACTTGCTTGATGAACAACCTCACCAAGACTTTTCTTCCAACTCTTGATAACACCACACCAAGAGTTCTTCTTGATGAACAACTCACCAAGCAACTTCCTTCAATCTTGATAACACCACACCAAGAGTCTTCTTGATGAACAACCTCACCAAGGCAACTTCCTTCAACTCTTGATAACACCACACCAAGAGTTCTTCTTGATGAACAACCTCACCAAGGCAACTTCCTTCAACCCTTGATAACACCACACCAAGAGTTCTTCTTGATGAACAACCTCACCAAGGAAACTTCATTCAACCCTTGATAACACCACACCAAGAGTTCTTCTTGATGAACAACCTCACCAAGGAAAGAGTTCTCTCAAGGATAACTTTTATCCTTTACAAGATGATCTCACTCTCACCACAATACAAGAACAAAGAAAATTTTTACAACAAAAGTACAACTCTCTTTAAAGAGTAGATAAAGAATATTAAAGCTCTCTAAACTTGATATTTCTCATATTTGTGGCTTGATAGATTCTTGTCTTCTCTTCTTTTTGCTGAATGCATGGGAGAAGGGCTCCTTTTATAGGCAAATGGGATGAACTTAATCAAGTGAAGACACCAACTCCAAATTTTCTGCCCACCATAAAAACTGTAATTTTGTCTGCTTTTTTTGTCAATGTTACGTTTGAAATTTGAAAATCTGTAAAACATAAAAGCTCTGAAAAATTTAATAAGCTTTCCAACAAATTAAGAACCAAGTCATTTGGATATCTGTACCTCAAGATATGGCCAAAACACCATTCGGTGCTCATGTGACTTGATTTTTCTTCCATGTGTCAGTCCACTGACTTGCATGTGTATTATGTCGGCATTCTGTTTGAAATTTGAATTTCTTCAAAACATAAAAGATATGTATATTTTAATAATATTTTCAAAACGTTAAGAATTAAAGCATTTGTATATCTCTATCTTAATATATGGACAAAACATTATTCCGTGCTCATATGAGTTGATTTTTCTTCTCTGTGTCAATCCACCGAATTACATGTCAATTATGTCAGCCTTCCATTTGAAATTTGAATTTTTTCAAAACATATGAAATGTGACTCATTAAGTCATCTTTCTAATGCCACAAGAATCAAGTCATTTTGATTTTTCTAGCTCAAGATATGTCCAAAAGAGTATTCAGTACTCATGTCAGCTGCTTCCATTTCTCTTTCAACTTGCATGATGATTTGGACAACCTTACACTTGAAATTTGAATTTCTTTAAAACATATGAAATGTTATAAATTGAGCAATCTTTCCAAAGGCTCAAGAATCACATTATTTGGACATTTTTAGAGAAATATATGACCAATTGATTGAACATTGCTCATGTGTCACATTCCTTGAATCAAACCTTATTCTTAAACTTTGGTGCCTTTAACATGTAGTCTTCTCCTTAGCTTCAACACTTCATTTTAATAAGCCTCTTCTTGATTTTACAAATATTTCATTAAATCTTATTCTTACACATAAATAAATATATTAGTAAATCACAATGAATCAATGTGTATTGTTATCATCAAAATTATCATGTAGCCTTAGGGCAAACAATCTCCCCCTTTTTGATGATGACAAACCATTGATTACTTTCAAATAATATTTAAAATAAAGAATGAAAATAAAATCAAGAATAAACAAAAAAGATGGAACTTATTATGAATATAAGCAATACAACCATTTCTCCCCCTTTTGTTATCATCAAAAAGATGTAATTAAATTAACTACTCCCCCTTAACATATGCTACCATTCAAAGATTATCATATTAAAGCAAAATTAAGACATATCCAACATGCCTAATTCTCTTCTAATTATGCAAAATCTATCTTGACTAAGGGGTTTAATCATATTTGGGTCTAGGGACTAATTCCCAAACTTGATTTCTCTCTAATTGGTTCAATTCTTCTTGCATAGCCAAAATCCAACTTTCCTCATTTTTAGCTTCTTTAAAAGATTTTGGTTCAAATTGAGAGACAAAAGAAAAATGATTACACAAGTTCCTAAAAGAAGATCTAGTTTTCATACCTTGTGATGGTTCACCAATAATGAGATCTTTAGGGTAAGCTTTTGCGTACCTTCAGTCCTTTGATAATCTTGGGAATAATCAATTACTTCCTCAAGCTTTTCTTGTTGAAGTTGTAATTCATCTTGGCTCTTTTCATCAAGCCTTGATTCCTTGATTTGCTTTCTACCTCAACAATATCATCATCTAAATTCTTTGAAGAAATAACATTAGTTTCATCAAATTCAACATGCATAGATTCTTCAATAGTAAGAGTCTTTTTGTTTAAAACTCTATATGCTTTACTATGGTTGGAGTAGCCAACAAAAATTCCAACATCGGCTTTTGCATCAAATTTTCCAAGGTTATCCTTGGTGTTTAAAATAAACATTTACATCCAAAAACTTTAAAAAATCCAATGTTGGGTTTTCTTCCTTTCCAAAGTTCATAAGGAGTTTTCTTCATTAAAGCTCTAATATAGACTCTATTGATTATAAAGCATGCAGTATTAACGGCTTCGGCCCAAAAATATTTTGGCAAATTATTTTCAAGTAACATGGTCCTAGCCATTTCTTGGATAGTCCTATTTTTTCCTCTCAACAACACCATTTTGTTGTGAAGTTCTAGGTGAGGAAAAATTATGCTCAAAACCATTTTCATCACAAAAGATTTTCAAATGCAACATTGTCTACTTCACCACCATGATCACTCCTAATGGACACAATAGAATACCCTTTTTGATTTTGGACTCTTTTTACAAATTTTGAAAAAGCTTGTATGGCCTTATTTTTAGTTTTCAAGAATAATACCCAAGTGAATCTTGAATAATCATCCACAATAATAAAAACATAATACTTTCCACCAAGGCTTTGAGTTCTTGATAGTCCAAATAAATCCAAATGAAGTAATTGTAGAGGTTTATTTGTTGAAATAAATTTCTTTTGTTTAAAAGAAGTTCTCACTTATTTTCCAAATTGACAAGCATCACAAATCTTATCCTTTTCAAATTTTATTTTTGGAAGACCATCAACTAAATAATTTTTAGAAATTTTTGAAATTGTGTCCATGCTAGCATGACCTAACCTTCTATCCATAAACCAAGCAGCATGATTAACAATGAAACAATTTTTCTACATGATCATTAACATCAATATCATTGTATAAATATTACTACATCTATTACCAATAATAATGTCTTTTGTTACTAACATCCTTAATCACACATCTCTTAGTCGCAAAGTAATAAAATATCCTTATCACACAATTGACTAATGCATCAAATCAATGTTTTAAAACCATAAACAAGCAAAACATCTTTATAATAGGTGAAGAAGGGTTACCAATATCACATGTCCGATTAACCCTTCTTTTGGCATTATCACCAGAAGGTCACATATCCTCCTTCTTCATGATTAATCTTGAGAACTTGGAGGCATCTCCGGTCATATGCCTTGAGCATCCACTATCTAAGTATCACTTGTGTTTGCCACTCTGTCTCTACAATCAACATTCAAGGAGTAACTTTTTGGTACCCAAAAGTTCTTGGGTCCTTGGGGGTTAGTTATGGTACTTTTTTGAACCCATATTTGTTTCAACTTAGGATTTCTCTTAATATAGCAAGAATGCACTTTGTGTCCTTTTCTTCCACAATAAGTACATGAATGATTAGGATTATTCCTAGAAGAGGCATGAGCAAAATAATTTTTAAAATACTTTTGATTTTTATGAGTTTTATATCCTAAACCTCTTTTATCAAAAACACATCTTTGGTTTTGTAACATAGAATTCAATTTTTTTGTGCTTTTTGTAAAACTATCAACAATATTTCTTAAGTCATTATTTTCCTTTTTCAAAATAACATTTTCTTTCTCTAATTTATCAAAATCTTTTTGTTTTAAAATCTCATTTTCAGTTTTTTAAAAATATATTTGACTTTCCAAACTTTCAAAATCTTTTTGCTTTAAAATTTCATTTTCATTTTCTAAAGCTTCATTTATTTCTACCACCTCTTCTAATTGAGATAACATGATTTTTGACTTCTTTTTGAAAGCATTAATTTTTGAATTTTGCTTATCAACTTGCACATGTAAATTTTGGAATGCTTCAAGTAATTCATCATATGACAGTTTAGGATCATAGTTTAGAATACTTACCTCATCTTCACTTAAAGCCATAAAGCACATGTTTGCCACTTCACAATCTTCTTCTTCATTCTCCTCCAAGGTGATTTCATGAGTCATGAGAGAACCCATAAGTTCTTCTAATGGTAGTTTGGTGAGATCCTTTGCTTCTTGAATTGTCGTCACCTTTGGCTCCCACGATTTTGGTAGACACCTAAGAATCTTTCTCACCATTTCAACATTAGAATAAGATTTACTAAGAGATTTCAAACCATTGACAATATCCGTAAATCTAGTAAACATTTCAGAAATTGATTCATCCGATTTCATCTTAAAAAGCTCATAACTATGAACTAGCATACTAATTTTCGATTCTTTAACTTGACTAGTTCCTTCATGAGTTACTTCAAGTGTGTGCCATATTTCTTGTGCCGTAGAACAAGTAGATATTCTATTAAACTCATTTCTATCTAGAGCACAATACAACACATTCATAGCTTTAGCATTCAAACTCAATTTCTTTTTATCATCTTCACTAAACTCTTTAGGTTCTTTAAGCATGCATTCCCCATTTTCAATTTTGGTAGGAACAAAAGGTCTTTCCAAAACAATAGACCACAAATCATAATCAAAAGATTTCAAGAAAATACTCATTCTAGTTTTCCAATAAGAGTAATCACTTCCATTAAAAAATGGAGGTCTATAGATAGAAAGTCCCTCAACATATGAAGTTGAATTAAAAGTTGACATAGCTCAAAAATCGATTAAGATTTAAAAAATTGAGCAACTTTGCTCTGATACCACTTATTGACCCAGGTATGGCAACCCAAGAGGGGGGGTGAATTGGGTTTTTATTTATCAAAACGGATTTAGAAAACTTTTCTTGAAATCAAAATTATTTAACTTTTTCTTTAAGAATAAAGGTGAAGAAGATGAAAATAGAATGCAATCAAGAGAATAGAAATGAAGAACAATCACAAGTGCAAGTTAATGTAAAGAGATAGGGATCTGTCTCTTATACACATCTAGATGTGTATAAGAGACAGGCCTACGTCCACGGGCTCCTAGCTCCACGAGCTAGGCTTTCCACTAAGTTGTAGAAATCTTTACAACTTGCTTGATGAACAACCTCACCAAGACTTTTTCTTCTACTCTTGATAACACCACACCAAGAGTTCTTCTTGATGAACAACCTCACCAAGGCAACTTCCTTCAACTCTTGATAACACCACACCAAGAGTTCTTCTTGATGAACAACCTCACCAAGTCAACTTCCTTCAACCCTTGATAACACCACACCAAGAGTTCTTCTTGATGAACAACCTCACCAAGGCAACTTCCTTCAACCCTTGATAACACCACACCAAGAGTTCTTCTTGATGAACAACCTCACCAAGGCAACTTCCTTCAACCCTTGATAAAACCACACCAAGAGTTCTTCTTGATGAACAACCTCACCAAGGAAAGAGTTCTCTCAAGGATAACTTTTATCCTTTACAAGAAGATCTCACTCTCACTACAATACAAAAACAAATAAAATTTCTACAACAAAAGTACAACTCTCTTCAAAGAGTAGATAAAGAATATAAAAGCTCTATAGACTTGATATTTCTCTTTTTTTTTGCTTGATAGATACTTCTCTTGCTCTTCTCTTTTCTTATTGAATGCATGGGAGAAGGGCTCCTTTTATAGGCAAATGAGATGAACTTAATCAAGTGAAGACACCAACTCCAAATTTTCTGCCCACCATAAAAACCGTAATTTTTTCTGTCATTTTTGTCAATGTTCCGTTGGAAATTTGAAAATCTGAAAAACATAAAAGATTTTCACATTTGAATAAGCTTTCCAACGCATCAAGAATCAAGTCATTTGGATATCTGTAACTCAAGATATGGCAAAAACACCATTCGGTGCTCATGTGACTTGATTTTTCTTTCTTGTGTCAGTCCACCAAATTGAATGATAATTCTGTCAGCCTTCTGTTTAAAATTTGAATTTATTAAAAACATAAAAGATCTGCATATTTGAATAATATTTCCAAAACATTAAGAATCAAAGAATTTGGATATCTCTATCTTAAGATATGGCCAAAATACCATTCAGTGCTCATGTGAGTTGATTTTTCTTCTCTGTGTCAGTCCACCGAATTTCATGTCAATTATGCCGGCCTTCTGTTTGAAATTTGAATTTTTTCAAAACATATGAAATGTTTTTCATTAAGTCATCTTTCCAATGCCGTAAGAATCAAGTCATTTTAATTTTTCTAGCTCAAGATATGTCCAAAGGAGTATTCGGTGCTCATGTTAGCTGCTTCCATTTGTCTTTCAACTTGCATGATGATTTGGACAACCTTACACTTGAAATTTGAATTTCATTAAAACATATGAAATGTTATAAATTGAGTAAGATTTCCAAAGCCTTAAGAATCACGTCATTTGGATATTTGTAGAGATATATATGACCAATTGATTGAACATTACTCATGTGTCACATTCCTTAAGTCAATCATTGTTCTTAAACTTTGGTGCCTTTAACATGTAGTCTTCTCCTTAGCTTCAACACTTCATTTTAATAAGCCTCTTCTTGATTTTAAAATTATTTCAATGATCTTACTCTTGCACATAAATAAACATGTTAGTAAATCTCAATTAATCAATGTGTATTGTTATCATCAAAATTATCATGTAGCCTTAGGGCTAACACAATTTACGCTGAACAAGTCCACAAGAATGCGACTCAAGAGTTAATAAAACTTTATCCAGCGACTTATTACTCAAATCATTCTTAATAAACGAAAGTTTATCTTCTTTATTTCTGGACACAAAACCTAATGAACGACAAGTCTGGTTACAATTCCATCTAGCACATTTATAACACACTTGTAACCTTTTTGCTCTTCGCCTCTTGACGTAGTAGCTCTTTCCTAGACCAGGCATGTATTTTGCAAGATTAATGTCCGACTTACCGGACAATCTCATCTTGGTTTCGATAAGCCATCGGATATCAGCAGGCACATTTAGGAGCATCAATGCCCAAAGTCTAGTCATCCGTACTTTATAAATTTTAAACACAGCATTTTGAGGAACTGAAGGAAAATATTTACGAAGGTTTGACAAAAAGATATCGGCATCCATTAAAGAGGAGAAAAGAAGAGATATTACCGATAATACGATTGAGTATGTTTTTTCCCAAGATATGCACGTTTCAAACCTTCGAGCAATGACTTCAGCTCTCGTTTGGATGTTTCCTCAAGCTGTTGCACAAATGAGTTCGAAGTACAGAATAATCAAATTAAACAAAACAAAGGAAAAGAAAAGAGTAGAAACGAAACTAAAGCACATAAAAGAGATAACAACACGATAGCAAACAAAAGTAAAAAACAAGTAAAAAAAATATAAAACCAAATAAGACAGATGGCAAAGAGAGATAAAACCTGGTCAATTTGATGGTCTACGAAAGGAATCTCCTCGAGACGCAAAAATTGATCATTATTCCTTATTTTATTTTTCTTTTCTTTTTTTTTTCAAAAAATATTGGGTTGCCTCCCAATAAGCGCTTGGTTTAACGTCCTCAGCCCGACGTTGGTTTCATCATGAGAGGATCCAATCTTAGATGTGCTTCACTAGTGGGCTTGGATCCTTCTTTCCACAAGAAATGGTGCACGCATATGGCTGAGCCTTGGATGTGAGCACTTGTCCACCCAATAGCCGTTTTGTGATCTCTAAGTACTTGGACGAGTTTCACTTCTTATATTGGTGCAAGGCCCATTTCTATTATAATTGGCAAAGTACCATTCTCACCCAAGAATCCATGATTCAAATGATCTGGAAGTGACTTAAGCTCCACGGTATTGGCCTTCATCACAGAATGAAAAAGTTTCTCATTAGATAAACACAATTCAAAATACGAAACATCATACCTGCTTATGGTTATGGCTATAGTCTCATCTAAGCTTGCCAGAGCTTTCTTCACTTCTTTAGACACTTGTATCAAAATTCTTGATTCCTTAGAATTTTCTGTCCCTATGTGCTCACTAATAGCTACATCTAATCCATTTTTGCAAGTTAACTCAAAATATTGTTGTGGAAGAGAATCAGGAACGTCAACTACAAAAATAGAATATAAGTCACTAGGGTACCTCATTGCCTCAAAAATATTGAAACAGATCACCTTGCCATCAAACACTATGGTGAGAGTGCCATCATGAACATCAATCTTGGTTCTAGTAGTTTTCGAGAATGGTCTCTCTATAAGAATCGGTATTGGATTAGGAGATGTTTCATCCTCTATTTCAAAAACATAAAAGTCTGCTGGGAAAACCAATTGATTCACCTGCACAAGCACATCTTCCACAACTCTTTTGGTATATGCATTAAAACGATCAGCAATTTGAATGGTAATACCAATTTCCGTAAAAGGTCCAAGATTTAAAGAAGTATAAATAGAATATGGCATGATATTAATAGATGCTTCTAAATCTAACATAACTCTTTCAAACTTGGTTTTACCAATGGTGCATGGCATGGTGAACGTACCTGGATCTTTGCAGTTTGGAGGAATTTTCCTTTGTAATACAGCTGAAACATCTTCCCCCACACTTACTTTCTCATTTCTTTTTAACTTTCTTTTGCTGGTGCATAACTCCTTGAGACATTTTGTATGATGAGGTACTTGCTCGATAGCATCCAGAAGTGGTATATTTACCTCGATTTTGTGAGAAGTTTCCAGGATTTCTTGTTCTTGTTCCTCATTCTTCGATTTTGCAAATCTACTAGGACAAAGTGGAGGAGAAACATATGAAGGAATGGGAGTTATAGGATTTACCTGAGAAGTCAGTGTTTTGTTCATGGAGGAAGTGGTGTCATCTCCTTCATCAGTTTGTGATTTCTTTGGCAGGACATCTAATTGCTCTCCATTTTGCAAAGTTATCGCACAAGAATTCTCTCTTGGATTGATCCCCATTTGACAAGATAATTCTTCTGAGCCTTGGCCCTCGAATTTGCTCATGCTAGTGGCCAATTGTCCCATTTGATTTGCCAGGTTTTGGATACTTGCCCCAGTTTCCTGCTGGAATTGCATTATGTTAGTGGCAAGTGCATTAACAATATCTTGGAGTGACATACCTGAGTTTTCTGAAGCTGGTTGTGGTGCTGGTTGTGGCATTGGCGGTGGTTGCATTTGAAATGGTTGCTGCACTCTAAGTTGATTAAAACCTTGTGGCCGATTTGGTATGGCATTTGGGGCGATTGGTTGATGATTCCAGTAACTGAAATTAGGGTGATCTTCCCATCCAGCATTACAAGTGTTAGAGACGGGATCATACCATTGCCTTGTTTATCCTGGAAATCCATCCATGGTATTGGCTTGTTTCATATCTCCTTGCAAAGTTGGATATATGTCGATTGGATGCTCCATGGTAGAATATACCTCACATGCATAAGATTTCTGCATATGTCTTACAGCCATGTTTTCCACAAGAGAAGTTAGCTCAGAAAGTTTTTGTTCAATGTTCTGAGTGCTCACCTCATTTACACTCCAATGTAATTGTGGCTCAAATCGGCTACTGAATTGTTGGAAGTTTACTGCCATGTCGCCTAAACATAAAAAATCAGAAAAGAAAAACAAAAAAATACGAATCAACAATGAAAACAAAATAACAAATCGATTAGAAAATCAATCCCCGGCAACGGCGCCAAAAACTTGATGCGTTCGAAACTAGAAAGTATACTAGTCGCACAAGTAATAAAGTGATAAGTAAGATATCGTTCCCACGAGGATTGATTCTAATTGAATTTGTTATTCGGAAGCAACAATAAACTAAATGAGGGGGGTTTTGTTGATTGATTAACTAGATGAAATATTAATGCAAGTAAAGAATAATACAATGCAAATTTAAACAGATTGAAAATCAATGAGAGAAACCTGGTTAAGGGATCCTTCTCTACCACAAGATATGGATTTGCAAATTAATTGTAGAATTGTCATCCAATTACACCATTGAAATTATCAACCGTAGATAACAACAAGCTCGGTTATCCCAATCTTTCCTTACTTTGTTATTAAACAAAACAAACTCTTTATTTAATCTCTATCCATTAAACAACCTAGAACAAGCTCTCTAAATTTAATTCAATGGATGCATTATGAAAAGAAAGACAGGTTGATCTAAGCAATACACACACAAGCTCGGATTATTTAACTTAGGTTGTATTCTCCAATTGCAATCTCTGATCACACTTTTGCTACTAATGATTAGAAATTCAAGACAATTACGGATCAAGATTTCTAGTCTAGCAATAGACAATATCCAGATTATATTCAGTTGGCCACCCAAATACAATCCAGCAAGCAATCATAAGCATTAAACATGGGAAAATACAAGCAACTTCAATTAGAGAATGGGATAACAATTCCTTACACAATCAACTTACAAAAACCATATCAGGGGCTTTGAAATCACCCTCAACCAATTCAGATTCAGTAACACATGTTTATGAACGTGGTAAATACAATACAACATGGAGACATTCCAGAAAATGAAAGGGAAGGGAAAAACTTAGCAAATTTGATGTAATTCTCTTTGGATTGTAGTTATTCCTCTTTCCAAGCTTCCTTTCTCCTTCAAGAACTCCAAGAGATGAAAGAATTCCAGAGCTGCAGCCTCCACCACGTTCTCCCCTCTTCAAGTTATGAAAATAAACCCTAAAATGTGTTTAAATACTCTGCTACAGTAAAGTGCTACAGTGTCCCGTATTATACATGCTACAGTGATGTGTGGAATTACATTTCTACACTTCTCACACTGTTTTTATTACAACTTTCGGTACACTGAATGGATTTATAAACCGTAAATTTCTCCAGAAAATAGACTTCGAGAGCTTTCCAACGGTATATAACATGTCGTCGGTTTCATTGTATATCAATACAATTAAATCCGAGAAGATCACTGACTAGCAGAGGTGAAAATGAAGGGTTTTACTCCATTTTTGTGCAAGTTGCTCCAAAACTCCTACAAACATCAAAACCACACAAAAATATAAAGATACCAAGGAATATAGCAAAGAAACATGGACGAATTGATATGAAAATGATATAAAAATAGACACTTATCACTCTCGCTCTCTTTCTCTCTCTTTGTGTGTTGGTGTGATAAAGGGATTGATGATGCCTATGTTGATTGGTGTTTTGATTCTTAAGAAAGTGAAAAGGGAATTAAGGATCTACTGGATTGGAGAGTCTCAACTGTAATTTTTTTATATCTGTGAAGAAAGATCAGATTCTGTAGCCATGAACTGAAAGTGGCCTCCACGTGCACTGAGATGCGAGTATAGGTGTTTATGTCAAATTGGGTAGAGTTGGACTCCGATATATTGTGAAGTAGATTAGGCTGAAGTATTGGGCGTATCCATATCAATAATATCGACTTCACTGACACTACAAGAATTTTTCATATATTTGTCACTTTGTATTTTTTTTATTTGGCGGTTTTTTTAAAAGTGAGAAATATAACAATAATATAAAAGTCAAACCCACATTTTGTTCATACTTGTCACTTATTATTTTGACTATATTATATACTTCTCACATTTTTAGATAGTGCCAAGTATGTAGACAAGCATGTACAGTAAAAAATTTGTCTTTCTCCGAATTATAAAGTATTTGAAAATTTAGAGAATGTATGGATTCTTATGTAATTTGTAGGGACAATTTTGATAAGTCTTAATAGATAAGGATTTTCTGGAAATTTAATAAACTATATAAAGAAAGAGATGACTTCTATTAACCCTAATTCCTAATAGTTTCACTTGGGTCGTCTTCTCTGCTTTCAGTTTGGTCTTCATCATCTTCTCCTTCTCTGAATTCGTGTTTTTTGGCCTTCAAATTCTAAGTTCTCAAGTTGAAAACGATCCACTAGAAAAAGCTGTGAAATGCGGCATATCCTAGAGAACCCGGGAAAATTTTCAAGGAAAAAAATGCTTTCTGCAAGGGAAAGCAGGTGGAGATAGAATTACTAAAGATACACCTCAACATGAATCTCTTCTGGGGAATGTTGTAGAGTGTGAACCTGTATATCTCAAGCTAGATGGCCATGTTCGAAGACTTTCCTCCGAGCGTGAACCTGTATATCTCAGTCATTCAGAAGTTTCTGGGTGTTCCTCAGTGTGGAAATGGGTATCAAATTAGTGTTATTTCTTTGTCCATATTAATCACGGTTCTATTTTGCTAAATCAGTGAGAGAAACATCACAGATTCATTTTGCAAGGCTTTTGTTTGCTTAATTTTATGTCTGATTACTTGGGTTATTACAGAATAAACCCTTTGTAAATTAATTTTGCAGCTATAATAGTTTTGTAAATATTGTCAAATATACCATATTTGGCGGTGCCATTGGTGGCGTTTTTATGACCACCAAATATTATCATATTTGACGGTCAAAGACCGCCAAATATGACATTTTTTCTTGTAGTGTGATTGGGGTGGCAGTGTTAATTCTCCAAAACCTACGGGATGTCCATTTTATTTTCATAGGAAACTCTAGGCTTTGTTTGTTTATGTTTTTTTTAAAAATATTTTCTAAAAAAACATATTTTCCAATACATTTCAACTTAATATCAATTACATTTTATTTTCAAAATTATAAAAAATAATTCAAAATAATTTTAGGAACAAAAACACAAAATACAAAAACAAGCACAACTATGGTTGTTGCATTTTTTAATTTTTTTTATCCATTTTTAATCGTTTAAAATTTAATAGATTATATGCATGATTAGATTTGTGTTTTTCTTTTTTATAAATTAAATGCTAATACAATACCTAGTTATGGCTTGTTAAGATAAGTTTTATCCCTCTTTTTATGTAATTAGCTACTTATATCCCTATTTTAGTTTTTTCTTAAATAACTGTAAGTTCTAAAGCTACAAACATAGTTATGTAAAATAGAACTATGGTAGTTAAATTAGATGTAATGAAACATAAGTAAAATTGCACAGAGAAGATTAACGTAATTCGGCTATAACCAGTCTACGTCCACGGGTAGCCAAATTGCAATTTACTATGATGTTCATGTTTACAAGGACTAGATTTTTATAGCTGATGAACTCCTTGTTCACTCATACTCACCTATCCTAAATAAACAGTAATCTAGTCTCCTAGAATTCCATGCATAACAAACCAACTTCTATCCTTGCTACACTTCCCACAATTCGAGTCTCTCTCAAATTGTATTACACGTTCCCAATGACATAACCCCACTCTTCTAGTTAATCCCAAACATAGTTAATCCTAAACATGATAAGAGAATAAGACTTATCACACTCAAGCTAAACTTATATAGCTTGATAACAAAAACGTCATCAAACATAGACAAAAAGACTTCTAGTTATATATAACTTGTCCAACAAACTTTCCTAATTGAATAAGGATTCTTCAAGATCTTTCCTTATAATAATTATCCTGCAAATCTTACACATATAGGAAAGATAAATCACGTTATGATATTGCATAAATCAACACAATATAAACCCATTCCTAAAGTGAGATAAAATCGATATTTTTCTAAAGTAATTCCAAGTTGTGAAAACCGTATCCAGTGAAGTTACACATAACTAAATCAGTTCAAAATAGGAAAGTAAAATAAAATATTGCAAGATTTATTTTCTCTCAAAATCCGAGCACATCTATGACACATATATTCTCAAAGACACATGGTAGTCCATGTGGCATTATCCTAACAATCTCCCCCTTTAGCATTTCGTGAGAAATACATAAAGTAAAATTACCTGCAGAAAATCAGTTAGTAATAACATGACTGTAACAGGGAACCAAATCAAAACTGCGTTAAAGTAGTTACAAAAATTAACCTGTAAAAGAACTTTGGTTAGTCAGCTTTAGCAACGTTCATGTAGACCAAGCAAACGCAAATAAGCAACTAAGTTCAAAACAACAAAATAAAATAAATAGTATCTTCTCCCCCTAAGGTTAGTAATCCCCCTAAGTCCAAAAGTATAAAACATAAAAACAAAAAGTCCATCCAAAGGTCCATCTAGCAGAAGGCAAACCAGCAACCAAAATATGCAAATTCTGCTATATTTCTACTTTCCATTTTTTCTTCACAAAGTGTCAAAGAGTACTACTTTTGATGTCTAGAAGATCTTCTGGGTAAGAAGCCTGGCTTGAGAAAAACAACCCTTGTTCGTGGCCTCTTTCTTGTGGAAGGTGTTGGTGGTGAGGAGACCGGAATAGACTGCTAAGATGAAGTGGCTGTCACTGTGGCTAGAGATTCAACTATTTCCTTAGCTTGTTGAGCTACAACCTCTGGCTTGAGAAAGGACATATGTGGCAATGAAGCAACTACAACAGCTGGTGGAGAAACATCCTTTTCAGCTGAAGTGGAGGAGGAATGATAAGATGCTATAGTGGATTGAGCTGGAGAGGGAACTTGTTCAGCTATAGGTTAAGAGACTAGAGTAATTATATTAGCTGTAAAAGGTTTAGTTAGGACAATGGGAGATACAATTTCAACTAGAATTACTATAGAAATTTTTGCAAATGAAACATGAACTGTGACTGTGATAGCTGCAGTTGTGAAACTGGAACTGGAGTTTCTACAACTAGAATTTTAGTATCAGTAGCAGGAATTATTTAGTGATTCTTGCTGTGGAACTGAAATGACTGGAGGTTCTTATTGTAATGAGCTAGCAGGGGATAGTAGAGGGACCTGCAACAGCTGTAACTTGTTCTATTAAAGAGATACATGCAAAATGGTTCAACAAAAATTCATGATGAGCTTACACTTTTGCATCAGTCTCTTTTTGCTATTCCATAATTTTCTACTGATCAATTAAAATATGTTGTTGTGACTACAAAACTGAAGCAAGAGTGTTAGACAAAGTTTGCAGGGTATACTGCACATAATCTAATGATTATTTAGTAATTATCTTAGCCTTTTTTGGAGTAAGTTCAACTTCCTCTCCTTCTTATTTTTCTTCAACTTTAGGATCCTCCTTATCATCCTCTATAACATCGTTAACTTCAAGTTCAATTCCATTTTTCATCAAAATTCCCATTATGAGACAATGGAAATACAACATTTGAGAATGATTTTTAGCTGAAGCAACTATGTAATCATAAATCCATATTCCTAAATTAACGCTTTTATTCTTCCCTTAAGCAAGACAAAAACTTAGCTCTATCAAGGCTAATAGCTGTTGAATGTGAGGTTGGGGTCCAGTTATATCTAACAATCTTGTTCAAAATTCTATACCTAGGCAACAATTGAGATTGTGTAATCTGTTCTTGTCCCTTAATGGTATAGCCAGCAAGCTCTTTCTAGGCAACATTCTTTGTGAGTTTTAAAGCATAGATATCATGATCAACACCCTTAGGTATCTCTAGAAAATCATTGATAACATTGAGAGAAAAATGAATGCCTTTTCCTCTATAATAAACTAGATGATATCAACATATAAAGCATAATTAATTTCATCCACCACATTAGCATAGAATTCTCGAATTAAAGAAGCAGCAGGGAGTTGAAATTGAGTTATCGATTTACTACACTGTCTGTCTTGAAGCAGAGCATTAGGAGAATATGAGGCAAATGTTTCTACCTCGACAAATTTTTTTTTTGAAAAATTACTATATACATAAAAAGAAAAACAAAAGTACAAGATACGAGGGGCATACCCCATGAAGAGTACCTAGTACTCACAAGTCTAAAAAGAAAAAACAAAGCCCAAAGGCCCCAAACAAACAGAAGATGGCACATTGGCCCAAAAGCAACCACAACAAAACTATCATCACCAAAACAACAAAACAAAAGGGCGAATTGGCCCAAGCAACAAAAAAACAAAGTCCAAGAAACAAAACTAACGATGTAGGCCCCATATGACACGAAGCTTAAGAGTGATTACATACTTGGCCTCCAATGTTAGAAGCCGAGAGGGAACCAAAGCAAAAATCTCATCAATCACCTGACGACGAGCCCGATGACACTGTTGATACACGCGATCATTTCTCTCATACCATAGAAAATAATCTGTAGTAGAAAAGATCAAATGTGCAAGGATATATCCAAAATTCTTCCTACCCTAAAGATGAAGATCACTCGACAAATTATTCCTTCCAGATCTCTCTTGCTATAATGTAGTCGTCATATCTTTCTTTGATTTCCTTAGAAGCAAACTTCCCTTAAATGGGATTAAATTCCTTACTAACATCAAACTCGTTCACATGCATGTCGAAATCTTTACTTCTGGCTGGATCATCATGATCTGACGACTTTGTTTCTTCATCATTCTATGTCTTTGATGTGTCTTGATCAGTAGTTGAGCCTTGTTCTTGCTGCTGTGTAGGATCAACTTCTGCTTGAGTTTCATGGTGAGTCGGCGATGACTGCTCTTGTAGAGGTTCCTATGATGGCGACTGTGAAGGAGAATTGTGTAGGGCAGGTTCCATTGGTCTTGACTGAGATCGAAGTTTTGGTGCCATTTGAGTGGACTGCAACTGTAATATAAATGAACCCTAGCAGAGAAGGTTTAATCTAATTTGAATAAGGAAAGAAATGGGATAAGCTTGAAAATAAAAGATTGTTCAAGAATCTTAAAAAAATTAGGATAACACAATTACAAAACTCCCCTTTAAAATATAATTTTGATTTTCAAAATATTTCTAAAAAAACTAAATCACAAAAACTTAGGCATTTAACAAATTAAATGAAAAGGTTGAATGCTGTTAAGTCTCGCCATTTTTAACAATATTTCAATTTCAAACATGTTTGCTGATGTGTTAACCTTGTACACATGTAATTCATTCAATTAAGTACATAGCTAAGTCAGACAAAAATTAAAAAAAAAATCACGCATAACATAACTACACTTGTTATCTCATACGTAACTACAGTATCCTGACATCATGTAATTTATTTTAATAGAGAATTTTCAAAGCTGCACAAATATTCAATAAATTAAATTAAGACTTCTACATTATCACACAAATTAGATTTTCATTAAGTGGTCAATCTCAGCATATCTCTGAAATTGATAAAAATTTCAACAGATGGCTTTCACTCAATACATACAGGTAGCCATTTTTGTATTTATAATAAAATTTTATCAAATAAAAACAACAATTAATAACATTGCATTTAAATGCAAATAGCTCAAAAAATGCAAAGTTAATGATGTTTCAGATATCTTATGTGTGACTGAGGCAGTTTTCATTCATGTAATTGACACACACCAATAGCCTTTCTTAGCTTTTCAAATCTTGATGAGTCTAGTACCTTGGTAAGCAAATCAGCCAGTTGGTTTTCAGTTGAAACATGCTCAATGTGGACTGTTCTAGATTCAACTAACTCTCTAATGAAATGATACCTAATGTCTATGTGTTTAGTTCTTGAGTGTTGGATAGGATTTTTAGAGATATTAATTGCACTTGTGTTATCATAAAAGATTGTCATAGATTCTTGAGTGATACCATAGTCTTCCCATATTTGTTTCATTCACAGCTATTGAATATAGCAGTTACCAGCAACTATGTACTCAGCCTCGGTAGTAGAAAGTGAAATTGCGTTTTGTTTCTTGCTGCGCCATGCCACCAGGTTATTTCCAAGGTAAAAGCACCCTCCTATGGTACTCTTTCTATCATCCATATTGCTAGCCTAATCAGCATCACTATAATGTACAAAAGACGAATTTGTGTCTTTAGAAAACCAAATTCTATATTCTGTGATCCCTTGAACATACCTGATTATCCTCTTGACTGTTGCCATATGTAGTTCTTTTGGATATGACTGGAGTTATGCATATAGACCTACACTAAAACTGATGTCAGGTCTACCTGCTGTAAGATAGAGAAGGCTTCCAATCATGCTTCTACATAGACTTTGATCAATATCATTTTTAGCCTTATCCTTTGACAGTTTGAGATTGGTAGCAATAGTGTTCTCATAGCTTTGTCTCTTATCCATCTCAAATCTTTCGACTAAGTTCTTTGCATACTTAGTTTGGGAAATGAAAATGCCGTCATCAAGCTGTTTGACTTGAAGTCCAAGGAAAAAGGTTAGCTCACCTATCATACTCATCTCAAATTCTCCCTGCATAAGCTCAATAAACTCATTAGTTTTATCATCAAGTGTAGAACCAAACACTATATCATCAGCATAGATTTGAGCCATAATAATATACTTAGATGCATGCTTTATACATAATGTTTTGTCATTGGTACCTCTAGTATATCCCTTGCCAAGGAGAAAAGTTGTGAGCCTTTCGTACCAAGCTCTTGGAGCTTGTTTTAGACCATACAGAGCCTTTTTCAGTTTATAAAGATGCTTAGGATCAACAAAGCCCTTTGATTGCTCAATAAAAGTTTCTTCATTTAAAATGGCATTTAGAAAAGCTGTTTTAACATCCATTTGAAAGAGTTTGAAGTTTAACAGACATGCAATACCAAGCAGTGCCTAATAGATTCTAACCTAGCCGTAGGTGCAAAGGTTTCATCAAAATCTATTCCCTTAATTTGTGTGTACCTTTGAGCAACTAATCTAACCTTATCCCCAATCACTTGCCCAATTTCGTCACTTTTATTCTTAAAAATCCATTTAGTTCTAATAACATTAGTGCTTTCAACTCTAGGAACGAAAGCCAACACTTTATTTCTTTCAAATTGATTCAGCTCATCTTGCATGGCTTGGATCCATGCTTCTTCCTTAAGAGCATCATTCACAGATTTAGGTACTACAAGTGATATGTAGCAAGAAAAACTAACCTAATTCCTTACCTTACTTCTGGTTTTAACTCCACCTTCTGGACTTCCAATGGCAGAAGTGGTAGGATGTGCTATTTGAATCCAATTTTGGGGATCCCTGATATTGTCATCAATTCTAATTTCATCTTTGCTCAAGTCAATGCTGTCAGACACTATAATCTCATCAGTATTAACTTTTAAAGTTTTCTTCTGTGTGACTGGTCTTGTGTTTTTCATAGAATTTATTCCAATTCTAACAGCAAATTCACCAAGACTCTCTATTGCTTCTTCATGTGAGAATTTTGCAAAATCATCACAATCATCAAAAACAACATTAGCAGATTCGATAATATTTTCAGTTCTCATGTTATAAATCCTATATGCTTTGCTATTCAATGAATAACTAATAAAAACACCATCATCACTTTTGGCATCAAATTTGCCACGTTGTTATCTGTCATTAAGGATATAACATTTGTAACTAAACACATGAAAATATTTGAGGTTATGCTTTCTCTTTTTCAGTAGCTCATAAGGTGTTTGACAGGTTCTTGGCCTTAAGAAGACTCCATTGATGATGTAGCATGCTGTATTGATTGCCTCTGCCTAAAGCCTTTTTGTAAGCATGTTGCTGTTCAACATCACTCGAGCCATTTCTTGCAAGGTTCTGTTCTTCCTCTCCACTACTCTGTTCTGTTCAAGTGTCTTTGGAGCAGAGAATTGATGAGTCATGCCATGGAGTTTGCAAAAATCAGCATAACTTTCATTTTCAAATTTTTTCCATGATCACTTCTGATTCTGATAATTCTTTCAATGTTTCTATTCTGTTCATTTTCCAACCTGACACATAAGTTCCTAAACACATCAAACGTATCAGATTTCTCTTTAACAAAATCTACCCAATAATACTTTGAATAGTTATATATACAAACAAAAACATACAGTTTCCCTGGAATGCTTTGAACTTACATTGGACCCATGAGATCCATATGTAATGGTTTAGGAATCTTTGTAGTACTAAGAAAAGAATTAGAAGCATGTGAACTTTGAATTTGCTTACCTTTTTGACAAGGACCACACATAATGTCAAGTTTCTATTCAAACTTAGGTACTTCTCTAACTGCACTAGTCTTAGTTAATTTAATTGAGTTTTTATAATTCATGTGGCCAAATCTTTGATGCCATAGTTCTATTTCAGAGGTCTTAGAATTCAATACACTCATGTTAGTTAATAAGTAACAATTATCATTAGATCTAACACCATTAAGAATATAATTTTTGTCAAAATCAAGAACCATGCATTTATGCTTATTGAACTCTTTAGTATATTTATCATCACAGATCTGACTAATACTGAGTAAATTCATTTTAAGACCTTTAACATAAAGAACATCATGAAACTCAGGTAAATCATCAACACATAATGTACCCTTACCCATTACTTTACTCTTAATACCATTTTCAAAAGTGATTGAACCTTGACTGCATGATCTGAAATTTAGCAGATCTTTGTTACCTGTCATATATCTTGAACACCCACTATCAAATTACCAAGAATCTTTAGTAAATGCATTTAAGGCAGACAAAACAACATTAAACTTTTCTGTGATCTTTTTAACCTAGTTTTGTTGTGCTTTATGTGACTATTCATGTTGTATGTTACATGACTGTTTATGCTGTTGCTCATTCTGATACAGTAGATTGTTCAATTTATAACATCTAGGTGTAATATATCCTTTAACACCACAAAAGTAATATGTTGGCATAAATTCTTGGGTCACAGATATTATGGATTTAATAGAATATGACGATGTACTATAAATGAATTTTTGAAACTTTTGGAGAAAGAGTTTTTACCTAAACTTGAAGTTCCCCTACCTGGACTTTGTGAGCTTTTTGATTTGCTTGAGATATCAGGTTTTGATGCTTCTGACTTTCTTGAGGATTCTGACTTCTGTAAATGCTTGATCCAGAAGCTTTGACAAATGTTGTTTTTGAGGAGGATGCTTGGTTGCGTGCTTCAAAACCCAATCCATGCTTAATATTGTTTTTTCTCCCTTGAACAACAATTCATCTAGCTTTTTGGTTCCTTTTCACAGAAATTGATGGATACTTCATGCTTCTTTATGAACTCATCCTTCTCAGCCAACTCTAACTTCAGTTTTTCAATAGTTGTGTCAAGTTCAACAATATTCTTTTCCAAAAGCACTTTCCCACATGTAACAACTTCAATTTCTTTAATCAACTCCTGTATCCTTTTCTCATTTTCTTTGTTCTTTTGTATTTCAATTTTCTAGGCATGATGAAGATCATTGTATGCTTCCTACAGTTCTTCATAATAATTTAGATAAAAACAAATTCAGTGTCAGTATCATTCCTTACCTTGGTCATAACTAATCCAGTTGTCTCCGATATGACTCATTTTCCTTTATCTGATGTAAATGCAATAAATGTTGTGTAACCATTTTGATGTTCATTTTCGCTGCTTTCAGAGTCATTGTCACTCCAAGTAACATTCAATCATTTATCTTTCTTCTTTAAATTTGCACATTCGGACCTGATATTTTCGAATCCTGAGCACTCAAAACATTACACTTGGTTTTTCTTCTCAGGTTCTTTGTTTAATCTCCTCAAGTCAGCTGCATTTTTCTATTCTTTCTAATTCTTAAACTGATTCTTCTTTTTGGAGTTTTTCTTAAGAAATTTCTTAAGGTTTCTCACCATTAAAACCATTTCTTGATAATCTCAAATTTCTGAGTTGTCATCATCTTCAACATCTTTTGTTAAAGAGGTAGCTAGACCAATAGATTTGCTTTTCTTGATTGATGACATGAATGTCAACTTATAGGACTGAAGTGATCCCAGTAGTTCATCGATTTTCAGCTCATCAACGTTCTGAGTATCAGCAACTAGTGGCTTTGGCTTGATATTTCTCAGGCGAGGAATTTAGTATTTTTAGAACAACATCCGTATTACTATAAGTCTTTCCTAACAAAGTTGCAACATTTGTTATCTTACAATGTCTTGTATAGAATTTTGAAACTGTCTCATCCTCTCGCATTTTGAGTTTGTCGAATTGAGAGGTAAGTATCAAGATTTTAATTCTCTTGACTGATGTAGTCCCTTCGTATTTGTTTTGAAGTCTCTCGCATGCATCTTTGGCTAATGTACAAGAAGAAATAATACTGAATGCTCTCAGATTGACTGTATTGAAGAGTGAATGAATGGCTTTGAAATTCCATTATGCTACATCATAATCTTGCTAATTCCAAGCTGATTCTTCTTTCACAACTCTGACACCTTCTTAATTAACTTGAGTAGGTGGACTCCATCCATAAATAATAGTTTTTTCACACCCTCTCATCAATTGCCTTGAGAAAAAACTTGATCTTAGCCTTCCAATGCCTATAATTACTTTCATTAAGAAGAGGCAGATGATTTATTGACCCTTCGTGCTTATGAAAATCCATAGCTTCGAGAACAATGACAGGATTTGCGTGAAGCGCACATGTCCCTGTCCCTTAGGCACATCCTTTTTGTCCTTTCTCTTCTCAAATTATTATTTTATTCCAACATGCAACATTTGAAAAAATTTCAAATTTTTTATATTTGAGGGAGCTGACACTCGCATTATCTTAACCAGATATTCTATGTAAAAATGTGTAGGAGCTGATACTTGCATTATCTTAACCAGATATTATGTGTAAATTAATTTGTTGCAATAAATTATATAAAATTGAAAATTAAAAAAGTATTAAAACAATTATTAATTTGTAATGCATATAAAATGACTTGTTCCAGAATAACGATCGAAAAAATTTCTCCTATTTTACTTTCCAATATTAGTCAGTTTATGATATATGGTATATTATGTTAACCCAGGTATGGCAACCCAATAGGGAGGTGAATTGGGTTTTTATTTATAAAAATGGACTTATAAAACTTTTCTTGAAAGATCAAAATTAGTTCACTCTTTATTAGTTCACTCTTTCTTTGAGAATAAAGATGATGAAGATGAAATAAGAAGTTATCTAAGATGCAATCAAGAGAATAAGAATAATGAACAATCACAAGTGCAAGTAAATATAAAGAGGATAGGTATAGAAGAGTGCAAAATCAATTTACGTGGTTTGGCAAACATTGCCTATGTCCACGGGCTCCTAGCTCCTCCACAAGCTAGGCTTTCTACTAAGTTGTAGAATTCTTTACAACTTGCTTGATGAACAACCTCACCAAGACTTCTTCCTTCAACCCTTGATAACACCACACCAAGAGTTCTTTACGACTTGCTTGATGAACAACCTCACCAAGGCTTCTTCCTTCAACCCTTGATAACACCACACCAAGAGTTCTTTACAACTTGCTTGATGAACATCCTCACCAAGGCTTCTTCCTTCAAACCTTGATAACACCACACCAAGAGTTCTTTACAACTTGCTTGATGAACAACCTCACAATGGCTTCTTCCTTCAACCCTTGATAACACCACACCAAGGGTTCTCTCAATTGTTTAACTCTTGATAACACTACACCAAGAGTTCTCTCAATTGTTTAACTCTTGATAACACCATATCAAGAGTTCTCTCAAGGATAACTAATTATCCTTTACAAGAATGATCTCACTCTCACCACTATACAAGAACAAAGAAAATTGTTTACAATAAAAGTATAACTCTCTTCAAAGAGTAGATAAAGAATATAAAAGCTCTTTAGACTTGATATTTCTCTTATTTCGTGCTTGATGAATTCTTGTTGAATGCATGGGAGAAGGCTCCTTTTATAGGCAAATGAGATGAACTTAATCAAGTGAAGACACCAACTCCAAATTTTTTGCCCACCATAAAAACCGTAATATTGTCTGCCATTTTTGTCAATGTTTGATTTGAAGTTTGAAATTATGTAAAACATAAAAGATCTGTATATTTGAATAATCTTTCCAACGCATTAAAAATCAAGTCATTTAGATAACTTTATCTCAAGATATGGACAAAAGACCATTCGGTGCTCATGTCAGTTGATTTTTCTTCCTTGTGTCAGTCCACCGAATTGCATGTTGATTATGTTGGCATTCCATTTGAAATTTGAATTTCTTCAAAACATGAAAGATCTAGATATTTGAATAAACTTTCCAAAACATTAAGCATCAAGTCATTTGGATATCCTATCTCAAGATATGGACAAAAGACCATTCGGTGCTCATGTTAATTGATTTTTCTTCTTTATGTTAGTCCACCGATTTGGATGCTGATTATGTCGACCTTTCATTTGAAATTTGAACTTCTTCAAGAAATCTGAAATGTGATCCATTAAATCATCTTTCCAATTGCTTAAGAATCAAGTCATTTGGATATCTCTAGCTCAATATATGTCCAAAATAGCATTCGGTGCTCATGTCAGCTGCTTTTATTTGTCCTTTAATTTGCATGATGATTTAGACAACCTTTTACTTGAAAATTGAATTTCTTTAAAACATATAAAATGTTATTAATTGAGTAAGCTTTCCAAAGGCTCAAGAATAACATCATTTGGATATTTATAGAGAAATATATGATCAATTGATTAAATATTGCTCATGTGTCACATTCCTTGAGTCAAACCTTATTCTTAAACTTTGGTGCCTTTAACATGTAGTCTTGCCCTTAGTTTCAACACTTTATTTTAATAAGCATCTTCTTGATTTTACAAGAATTTTATTGATCTTATTCTTGCACATAAATAAACATATTAGTAATACCTCAATGAATCAATGTGTATTATTATCATCAAAATTATCATGTAGCCTTAGGGCTAACATATTATGCTTGTATCAGTTAATTCATGAAGTAAAAGACGACGTCATCTATCTAAGATATAAATTAAAGGTTTATTAATTTTTTTTAAAACTTTAACAATGATATTTTTGTTGTTTTCGCCAAAATGCACCGTTCTTTTTGTATGTGTAAAAATGAATCATATTGTGGGCCAAAATAGTAAAATATGGAAATCACCATCCTTTAAGCGCATGCTCGTTTGTCCTTTCTCATATCAAGTTGTTATTTTATTCATACTTTGTAACATGTGAAAAAATTACAAATTTTTATATTTGATGGAGCTACAACTTGTATTATCTTAACAAGATATTCTGTGTAAACTAATTTGTTGTGCTAAATTATTTATATTTAAAAATTCAAAAAAGCGATCAAACAAGTACTAATTTGCAATGCATACACTTGTTCCATTGAAAATTTTCTCTTATTTTACTTCATAATATTACTGATTACTTTATTTAATAAGTGCTTCGTTTAATTTATATGGTATGTTTTGTCTATATTAATTAATTCACGAAGCGAAAACCAACACCATCTATTTGGCATATAAATTAAAGGTTTATTCAAAATTTTCCTCAGTATTTAAATGCGATATTTTTATTTTATCAAAATGCACCATTCTTTTTGTATTTCGTCCTAGATTATATTGGCCAATTAAAGAAAAGCTAAGCAAAACAACATACGGAGGTGGGGGGCAGGAAGAAGGTCGCTAGGCTGGGCTACTGCCCAACTGAGAATTTAGAAAAAAAAGTTGAATGAGTTAAAAGATTTTTGCTTTTTCGTCCCTCATAAATGAATTTCTATAAATCCCATTCTTTTTGAAAACTTACACTGATCTCTCTACAACTACATCCCCTTCAATGGATTTTTTTTTTTTTAAAATCATGAAAAATACTGATATGTTATCTCCTAAATCTTCTCATACTTTACATACCTCTCCAAGTTTAAATGCTTTCTTACTCTCACATATTATAGGTTAATTCTATCTTTACAAATAAGATATAAATTTATTTTATTATAATATAATATAAGTTGTTTTTCAGTGTATATTATTATTTTAAAAGTTAAGGTACATGATGTATCCTTAATTAGGTATATAATTTTAATTACTAAAATCTCTTTGTACCGTGCAAGTTCACCTTTTTTTTTTTTTTTAAATTTTAAGCCCAGCCTGAAAATGATTTTCTAGTTACGCCTCTGATACGAACTAATACAAATATGTCGCGGAATTTTCCTGTTTTTCAGTCTTATTGACTTACATATTTGTAAAAACACTTTTGGAAATATCATATCAACTCCCAAAGCACCTTATCCCTCCATTAATCGTGTAATACAAATATATACACATAAAAAGCAACAAATAAGCTTTTTACTTTTCTATTGACTAAGCTAGCTAACGACCCCGATAAGAGATGCATCTCCATGCATTGACGTTGTCAGATACACCTGATCCCTTAATTAAGGAAACAATCGAGCTGAACAATCCACAGTTAATTACAGACGCATGAGAATGGCTTGCGTGGGAGGTGTCTAGATCATCAAAATTTGATTACGTGGGAAAGGGCCCGCGGGAATTATCTTCGATTAGAAAAAGACAAAAATAAATAAATTGTTCAGACTTTTATTGCTTATAAACTTATGATATTATAAGCATCCGAGGCGTCTAGAATATCCTCAGAATCTCACATTGGAAGAGGACAAAAAAACTAAAGAAATAATTCATGGTTGACTCATGTCGTTCACTTATTCAATATCCTTCCAGGATTTAGAAAATTGCAGAAAGTTCTCTCAAACTCTCAGGCTTTCCCTCTTCATATAGATGTAAGGTATATGTCCTCAATTCTAATATGACAATTTTTTATAGCCCGAGATACTGAATCATATTAGCAATATTCTAGACTTCCCCTATTGTTTATATTTTCGTGTCCAGCTTGAACTTTTTCACAGATCAAAGCTATTGCTTTATATACATGGAAGACAGCGAAGAGCCAACTATGGAGGGTCTTGAGGAACAAGCTAATGATGCCATGCAACCGCCTGAACTTCCAAATCACCAAAACCAGATTGGAGTTTGGAGTAGTGGGCTCTTCGGTTGCATAAATAACCCATGCAATGGTGATATATTTTTTATACGGATCACAATTTTCTTAATATATGGCTGCCCTAAACGTCAATTATATTTGTCGCCTCTTCTATCTCTTCTGCCGAAAATCGTAAGAGATTGCAATAGCAAAGCGACTTCTTTTTAAGGTCACAACGCACATAAGTTCCTTGCGCCTTTCATGAGCATGATTAATTTAGCATCAGGACATCAAAGTAACAAAATAAATATGAAAATATTGATGTATATTTGTTTATTTTATTTTATTTTTTTTTTTGTGTTTCAGCAATTGTAACTTGTTTCTTCCCGTGCTCGACGTTTGGCCGCATTGCAAATATTATCGACTCTGGTGGCATATGTAAGAAGTCGCGAACCTGCACTATCTATATATGTGACATTTTTTTTTAATTTTTATTTTTGTAAGTATAAATTAGTTTTTCAAAAAAAAATGTTTACAAATATATGTCCAAAAGTTGGATAGCTTTTTAGTTAAAAAGTCTAAAAGTGATAATTTTGGCATTCTTATTACTTAGAAAAAAACATTTGATTATTGGATTTTGTTAGTTTTTATAGTATGTTAACAATAACTTAATTGAAAACAGTAAAGTAAAATGAAACAAAAGATTTTATATAGTTTTACTATAAATAAGCCTAAATTCACGGGCAACAAAGGTTATAATCAACTATACTGTATGTGTTTATACTCGATTTAGAACGCTTTATAGTGATAGACTCTTGTTCATTCAGTAATCTAATCTATAGAAACTTGATTACCCTTAATTGTAGCCACAGTTCTTCACACAATCTTCTGTTGTTTTACTTTACAGTCATAAACAATTTAACTCAATTCAGTCAAGTAACACATAACAAGCGTAACTGTTACAGACTTATGTAATCATTTAACTCACTTAAGTTTACACGATTCGATAACATTTACAAATCAGATTTGTGTAAAGACTCAACACATATGAGTTAGACACAATCTTCAATCATTCGAAAAAGATAAACTTTAAGCTAAAAACTAAATGAACAAATATGAAAACTCAACATAAACAGATGTGCATTAAATAATCTCTCAACGAAATACTTGAATAAGGTTTGCATATCCTAAACGTTAAATGATATCTCCTTTATGTAGGCCGCACATCTAACACTTCCTTGAGAAACAAGGACTTAAAACTTTTCAATACTTGTAAAATCTTAACTTAAGATGGTGAGGTTAGATAAATATCAAACAATATAGGAAGTGATAACATACTATCCTAATTAATCTAAAATACTACAAATAATATCCTAATATAATAAGTGATCATCAATATAAATATAATACTTGCTATTCAACTAGAATATCAAATCAAGTTATTCTATTCTAGTTAAAATTCTCCTAACATAAAATATCCAAATGAAATTAGGAAAGAATATTCACATTAATGTTTTTATCACATGATGACAATATTAAAATTTAAACACATGCATAGCACATGCATGCCATGTGTTATAGTGACACCAATAATCTTCCCCTTTGACATCTTGTGATGAAAACATTCACATGTTTTTGTGAGTAAAATCCTGCATGGTTAAGTGTGATACAATTCAAGACAGAATGTAAATACTTAGTCATAAAAACACGGATGATAGACACTCATTCAGTTATAACAAATAAAACTAAAAGAATATAATTGAATCTACCAGTACCAGCACAGAAAGAATTATCAGACACAGAGCATTAGATTGCAAGTTGCAAATTAAGTAATTCAAAACAAAGTCTGAAAACAACATTGCAACACATGGATCAATTACTCCCCTAAAATAAGAAAACAATTTCCTCGTAATCAAGACAAAAATTAAACCCGCAAATATAATTAAAATCTGCATAACAGTTTAATCAAACACCAAATCCTGCAAGTTTAAATGGTAATTAAGATAATCAAGCAAACAAAAATCCTAAGCATGAAAACATCCATAAGAAAACTTAAGTATTACTCCCCCTTAGTTTCATAACAAATGCCAAAGACAGAAGGGGTAAGCATAAAGTTCAAAAAAAAAATGTTTAGCTAAGTCCGGCGGACTTGCACACAGGCAGTTTGGATGGGTGTGTTTTGGATCGACCAACAGGGGTCTTCTATCTCTTAAACACTGGAGTTGGATAAATTTCTACAGGAGTTGATACTAGAGTTGTTGGAGCAATTGTTTTTGTTAAGATAGCGACTGCAACAACTGTTTCTCCATTTCATGAGCTTGTCTCTTAGTTGTGGTTTCTGTCTTCTGTGAAATATTCACTAATGTTTCAACTACTTGTTGTGTGGCATGAGGTGGGGATGTAATTGGAGCTAATGCAGGCAGCTTGTGGTGATTTTGGAATGTCATCCACTGATTTTGAAGAAGACTTATTTGCAACTGTTTTGGCTTTCTTCTTTCTCCTCTTTTTGTCCTTCTTCTTTCTCTTCTTCATGGATGTTTCACCACCTGATCTTGTCTCTAGCTTCTTTTCCAAAATCTGTAGCTTTGCTTTGATAGCTTGACCTGTATAAGATCAACTAAAGAAGTAGTGATTAGAGTAAGCTGCTTACTAATAGAAGCCATTTGATCTGGTCTAGGAGGTCTCCTCTATCTAGGTTGTCTCTGAGAAACTTTCTTCTTCTTAGCTGTATTCCTAATCCTGGTCATGAAACCTTTCTTGATGGCAGGGAGTATTTCTTTAGTAATCTCACCATCATCCAATTCAATCTCATTCTGCAATAACAAAGCATGAATCATGCAGGGTAAAACAAGTAGTTTCTGATGAGATTGATAAGTTGTAATTTGTACAATGTAATTGTACATCTACAAGCCAAGATTAATTGACCAATTTATGCCAACACAATAAAGAAATTTGCCTCTATCTTCTCTAACTTTGTTCTGGTGTGTGGATGAAAACCAATTGTACTGAGTAATCTTATGCAACACACTGTATTTTAGAATCAAACACTTTTGATCAATGCCATCATGTGGATCCTAATGTACATCACAACTCCTATTCAGTTCAAAAGTAACCTGACTCATGTCTAAATCACTTTCTACAGTATGTTGAATGCCAATAGAAATTTCATAAAATTGATTTATAACATTTGGTAAGAACCGAATCAGTTTTCCTCTGCAGAAAACCTTATGGTAATAATAGCTCCTAGGATCATTGATGCATGGCAATATATTGGCATAGAATTGTTGAACAGGAGATGTCAGAGGAGGGGTTAGATTTGTTATTGTTCTCATCCAATGCCTGGCTTCAATCACCTCTCCAAGTTGGTAGTCATCAAAATTTTCTTCTTTGATATGCCTTTCCACACGAATATCTCTCTTAGATGTGTATCTTCAATACCTTGTCTCACTCTCCCTTTCAAGAACATGTAATTGGGAGGATTTACACGATCCTGAACTTCTCCAACTGTAACATCTTAGTCTTCACTCATGGCTGGGTCAATTGGAACTAGTGGAGTTAGAGGTGAATCTGGTTCCCTTGCTGACAATCGGTTTGGTTCTGTTAGAGTCGATTGGTCTAGTTTGATTATTGGGTTTGCTTGTTGTTATTGCTGTGATTGTTGTTCTTTTTGGTTTGATTCCTCTTCTGTTGAAGAGTCGGAGATTGATGAAGAACTTGTAGTTTTAGGTTCAGTTGATGAGGATTGCGGGTCTGCTTTGTATTTGGCTACAGCGATAAAGAAGAAATAATTTTGATAGCTGCTACATTTTAGAGTTAATAGAGGGATAGAAAAATGACCATGCAAAGAGATGTTTGATATAACCAAGAGTTAATAATTGAGTGTGATATAACTAGCACGTAATTCTAATCCAATTCGAATTCTAGGAGTTTAAATTTGAATAAAATTGATTTTCAAAATATATTAAATCCATGAGAGAGAAAATCTTTATTTGCATGGATTTTTATCACATTAATTATGATAATTTTCAAAAATATTTTTGAAAACCTTCATTCATCAATGCAATCTTATAAAATCATGATCTTTTAAATCATAAACATATTCCTACCACTGAACAAATTCCAACGACCTTGCTAACGTGGCTCACTTTTTATCATACCAACACATAAGAAAATAAAACAGAGTCAGACATGAAGAACTAATCGAAAGTTATACTGCACACTATTGAAAACAACTAAACTTCACATAACTGGAATATCTAAACTTCATAAAATTATTTTAAAACCAAGCATGTTTTAGAGCTATAAAAATACGAAACAAAATCAATTTTCATTATCTGAACTTTCAATTCAGTTGAGTGGTCAACATGAGCATGCTTCTTACACACAGATATCTTAATTACAACATGAATTATTTCTGTGAAACCAGCAACTTTCACACAAGAAATGAGGTAGCCTTCTTCCATTAGAGTGGGTGACCTTAACATAGTTTCAGGATACATTGATGTTATTCTCTAAGGATAGCTTTTACACATCATAACTAGTAGCCCTCTTTGTTTTTGATATAAATTTTCAACAAATTTAGACAAGCAAGGCAGCTCTGTCATGCTCAAATTGAAAAATTGACAAATGATGGTACATATATAAATAACATAACTAAACATAGTGTTTATACAGATAACTGACAAATGCCAATGGTTTTTATCAGTTTTTCAAATCTCAATACAGCAAGTGCTTTAGTAAGCAAGTCAGGTAGTTGATTCTCAATAGAGATATGTTCAATGTGGATTGTTTTAGATTTAATAAGCTCTCTAATAAAAAGATGCCTTATATCAGTGTGCTTAGTTCTAGAGTGTTGGATTGGAGTTTTTGAGATATTAATCGCATTAGTTTTATCACAAAATAGAGTTATGGAGTCTTGATTAATACCATAGTCACCTAGCATTTGTTTCATCCAAAGTAATTGAGTGTAACAACTCCCAGCATCTATGTATTAAGCCTCTGCTATGGATAATGAAATGTTGTTTTGCTTTTTACTGTGCCAAGAGATTAGCTTATTACCAAGGTAAAAGCAACCACCTGAAGTGCTTTTCCTATCATCTATGTTTCCTACCCAATCTACATCACTATAACCTACAAGACATGCATTTATGTCTTTAGCAAACCATATTCTAAATTCAGATGTCCCATGACCATACCTAATAATTCTCTTTACTGCTGATAAATGTAGTTCTTTCAGATAGGACTGACACATAAGCCAATACTGAAAGTGATGTTAGGTCTGCTTGTAGTCAGCTATAGAAGACTTCCAATCATGCTCATATAAAGGCTTGAATCAACATCATTACCTGTGTTTCTTTGTTAATTTGATGTTAGTACTCATAGGAGTCATAAGTGCCTTGACCTTGTCAAGTTTGCATTTCTTTGCCAAGTTTTTAGTATACTTTATGAAATAAAAATCTCACTTTGAAGTTGCTTCACTTATAAGCCAATAAAGAAATTCAACTCACTTATCATGCTCATCTTGAATTCACTCTACATTAGCTCAACAAACTTATTAGCTTTGACTTTATTTGTAGAACTAAAGACAATGTCATTAATATACACTTGAGCAACAATGAGATAACTTGAAGCATGTTTAATGAATAAAGTTTTATTATTGCTTTCTCTAGTGTTGCCTCTTTGGATCAATAAGCTACTCAATCTCTTATACCAAGCTCTAAGAGCTTGTTTCAAACCATAGAATACTTTGTAAAGCTTGTATACAAAATTTGGATGTCTAGGATCAATAAACCCTTTGGGCTGTTTAACGTAAGCCTTTTCATTAAGATAGCCATTCAAGAAGGCTATCTTAACATCCATTTGAAACAACTTAAAGTTTAACAATCGTGCAATAGAAAGCAACAACCTAACAGATTCAAGTCTAGCAACAGGTGCGAAGGTTTTCTCAAAATCGACGCCTTCAATTTAAGTATAACCTTGTGCAACTAACCTAACTTTGTTTCTAATAACTTGCCCATTTCCATCAATTTTGTTTCTAAGAATCTATTTAGTTCCTATAACATTTGCAACTTTTGGCCTATGAACTAACATCCATACTTTGTTTCTCTCAAACTGATTTAATGCTTCTGACATTACACTTATCCAAACATCTTTTTTAAACATTTTATTAACATTCTTTGGTTCTATTAAAGAGACATAACAAGAATGACTTACCATATTTCTCACATTGCTTTTTGTTTTCATTGAACTTTTTGAACTTCTAATGATTGAAGTTGTGACATTTGGCTTTTGTATTCAAGAAGGTGGATCTCTTCTAATAACAATATCCCTTATTTGATTTCTGTCCAAATCAATATTGCTTGATGGTTTAGTTTTGTTTGAGTTAACTATAGTTATTATGTCAGTTGTAATTGGCTATTTCTTGTTGTCTGCAATAGTTGAGTTTAAATCTTATGTAACCCCGCATTCTCTGTCAAACTAGCGATCTTTTTTTCTTGTGAATAAACAAAAAAAATCAGCAATATTATCAATCATAATATTGACTGATTCCGTTATGGTCTCAGTCCTCAAATTATAGACGCTAAAAGCTCTGCTGTTTGTTGACAAACACTCCCTAATCATTTTAGCATCAAACTTGCCCAACCGCTCCCTATCATTCAATATAAAGCACCTGCAACAAAAAATATGGGAATATTTGAGGTTAGATTTCCTTCCTTTAAGAATTTCATAGGGGGTTTGTGTTGTTCTAGGTCCCAAGAACATTCTATTAGAGATGTAACATGCTGTGCTAATAGCCTTTGCCCACAACGTCTACTTCTTATTGTTCAACATCACCCTAGCCATCTCTTGTAGAGTCTTGTTCTTCTCTCTACCACTTCATTTTGTTTGGGGGCCAGTCCATTCTGTTTGGGGGTCTTTGGAATGGAAAATTCTTGAGCTATGCCACGAAATTTGCAAAAATCTGCATAGCTTACATTCTTGAATTCCTTACCATGAGTTGCTTTGGATTCTAGTAACTCTCTCTATATTTCTATTTTGTTCATTTTCAAGTTTAACATATAGGTTTCTGAAAACTTAAAAAGTGTTAGATTTTTCATGTATGAAGTCAACCTAAATAAACCTAGAAAAATCATCATCAACAACAAAAACATGCCTTTTACCTGTAATGCTCTCTATTTGCATAGGTCCCATTAGGTCCTTATGTAGCAAATTTACAATCTTAGAAGTATTAAGGTGTGTGTTTGAATTTTGTTATGTTCTAATCTATTTGCCTAACTGATATGGTCCACAAATACCATTTGTTTTGTCATTAAGAGTAGGAACACCCGTAACTGCACTAGTCTTAGTTAACTTAACTAAGTCCTTATAGTTTATATGTCCTAGTTTTTGGTGCCCCAACTGTAAATCAGATATCTTAACAAAAAATGCATTAATATTTGTCAATAAGTAGCAATTGTCATTTCATTGAGTTCTTTCAAGTATGCAATTTCCATGTTTATCTAAGACCATGCACTTACTTTATGTAAAACTTACCTCAAATTAATTTGGCTTACGCTAAGTAGATTAGCTTTCTTTAACAGACAACACATTCTTCAACTTAGGTAAACCATCAACACATAAGGTACCTTTACCTAGCACTTTACTTTTCGCTCCATCACCAAAAGTGATTGTCCCTTCTTTACAAGATTTGATGTCTTTCAAGAATTTCTTATTTTCTGTCATGTGTCTCAAACAACCACTGTCAAAATACCTATCGATTTTAAAGCAGCAAAAGCAACATTACATATAGTTACCTGTTTCTTAACCCAAACTAGTCGAAATTTGGGTAACTATCTAAATTGTCTAGATTTTTTATGCAATAGATTTAACAGTTTATAACATCTAGGTTTGATATGACCTTTAACACTGTAGAAATAACAAGTAGGAATAAACTTGATTACCTTTTCTAGACTTGACTTAAAAGAACTCATGAGTGAGACAAAAATTTCTTTACCTTTCAAACTTGATTTTGTGTCACCTGAGCTTCAATATGAAATGTTAGTTGAGGTTTTAATGAAAACTATTTTGGAAGTTAAAGCAATGATAGTTGACGTTTTAATGAAAACTATTTTGGAAGCCTGATCAAATCCCAAAGCCATGCTTATTTGTGTTTTTTCTCCCAAAACTTAAACTTGATTCAATTGCGCTGACCCAATTTTAAGTTCATCAATGCACTTTCGAGCTTCTACAAGTTCAGATTTGAGTTTTCATTCTCGTCATTTTTTTTGATTCACAACAATCTCCAATTTACTCATGCAATCTTCTGCATATGCCTTCCCACATCTAAGAACTTCTCTCTCTTTCTACAGATTATTGATTTGTGCTTTCTACTTTTCCCAAGTTTTATAAAGCGCATTATAAACCAATTGAAGTTCCATATGATAATCAGATTCCTTCTTTGCATCTGATTCATCACTATCTAATCTATTCTGCTAAGTTTCATCAAACCCTACTATTTTGCCTTTATCAGATACATTACTAGTAAATGCTACCAAGTTGCTAGAATGTTCTTCTTTGTCAAAATCTACTTCTAAATCATTACTCCAAGTAGCACACATGCCTTTGTCCACTTTCTTTTGTAATTAGGATACTCAAATTGTATATGACCAAAACCCTTGCATTCAAAGCATTGAAGTTGGCCTTTCTTGTTAGGTTTCTCTTGAATCTTCTTGGTTGATTTTTTTTTTTTAATGAAATCTCTTTGCGTCAAAACTTCTTGCTTGCTAGGCTCTCTCAGGATTTTGCTTTTTGAGATTCTTCTTCATATATTTGACATGGTTCTTTGTCAAATATGCAATCTACTCATTATCTAAATCCTCATTTCCTTTCTTCTCTAAAGCAATAGAAAAAGTTATGCTCTTATTCTTCTTTCCTGATTTTAGCTCTATCTCATACACTTGAAGAGAACCATGCAATTCATCAATCCTCACGGTCTTCGCATTTTTGCTTTCTTTAATAGCTATAACCATAGGCTGAAATTTATCTGATAATGATCTAAGGATCTTTCTTACAATTTTACCCTCAGAATATTCATCACCAAACATGTAAGCAGCGCTAGTTATTTCACAAAGCCTAGTATGAAAATCAGTGATAGACTCATCTTTATGTATAGTAAGATTTTCATACTTAGAAGTCAAGGTAAGTAGTTTTGAATCTTTTACCTTCTCTGTACCCTTATTCTTTACCTTAAGAATATCCCACGCTTGTTTTGTAGTTGTGCATTTTGAGATTAACCCAAATTATTAAATATTGACAGCCCTCAAAATGGCATTGATTCTTTTAGAGTTCCAGTGGGAAAGTCTATATTTAGCTTCAAACCATTCGTTTTCTGGTTTCTCATCTTATTGTCCAGTTTCATTGGTCTTCATTGGTGGTGTCCATCCATGAACAACACTAGTCCAAACTCTATCATCAAAGGATTTTAAGAAGATCTTCATTTTAACCTTCTAATAGGCAGGTGGTTGAGTGACTGAACTTCCATTTCATAGTCCTTCCATACCTACAAAAGAAATACTTGATCTATAGTTGTATGTCAGTATACCCACTCTGATACCAATTGTTAGTTTTTGCAGTATGGATAGTTAACAATAACTTAACTAAAAACATTAAAGCAAAATGGAACAAAAGATTTTATGTGGTTTGACTATAAACTAGCTTACATCCATGGGCAACAAGAATTACAATCTACTATACTTGACATAGGATTCTTTATAGTGGTAGCCTCCCGTTCACTCACTACCCTCATCTATGCGAACTTGATCACCCTTGATCATAGCTACAATCCTTCACACACTTTTTTGTTGTTGCACTTCGTAGTCATAAGCAACTTAACTGCACCTAGTTAAGTAACACGTAATAAATGTAACTATTACAGACTCATGTAATCACTCGACTTACTTAAACTTACATGACTCAATAACACTTATAAGTCAGATTTGTATACATACTCAGCACATATGAGTCATACACAATCTTCACTCACTTAAGGAACATAAACTTAAGCTAAAAACTAAATGAACAAAGATGCAAACTCAATATAAACAGATGTGCATTAAACACTCTCTCAACAAAATACTTAAACAAAGTTTGCATATCCTGGATATTGAATGATCTCTCCTTTATATAAGTTGCACGTCCATCACTTCCTTGATAAACAAGGATTTGATCAAAACTTTCCAAGACCTGTAAAATCTTAACTTAAGATAGTAAGGTTAGATAAAGATCAAACAATATGGGAAGTGATAACATTCTATCCCAATTAAACTAGAGTACTATAAATACTATCCTAATTTAATAAGAGATAATCAATATAAATATAAAACTTTCTATTCAACTAGAATACCAAGTTATTCTATTCTAGTTGAAATTCTCCTAATATAAAATCTCCTAATGAAATTAGAAAATAATATTCACATGCATAGCACATGCATGCCACGTGTCATAGTGATAGCAACAAAATTTGTTACATTTGTTTATGGCTTTAGCTAGAAAGACAGGGTGTATTAATGCACTCGGTTTCAAAATCTTGTATAAAAGTTGTAAACAAGTAAATAAAACTTGAATGGTTAAAAAAAGCTTGTAAGTTACATGTGTGACTTTTATATTCATAACAATTTTTTTTTGTTTGTTAAATTTACAACTTTTATATCGCAACAATTTTTTTTTTGTGTGCTCGTTTTCAATTTTTATAAATTTATTTACAATCTTTGTACGATATTTTAGAATTAGATGCATTGATCCACTTAGTATCAGAGGCATACCTACATAGGGACCCAGGGGTGCTTAGACCCCTCCTAAATCTGAAAAGTTTTTTGACCCCAACTTATTTTATGGAATTGCTTTCTTCTCCTTTCTTTAAAGATAAACCTAATTTCAAAGTTTTAGTATGATTTCTTTCCTCAATGCTGAATCACTAATCCCTTATTCTTAGACTACTGCATGTAGCTACTTATACAATAATGTAAATTTATATTATATTTTAGTTAATTCCTATTGTTTTATTCATAAATAGAATTTTATATATTTTTAGTTCTTATTTATTTAGTTTGACATTAATTATGTGGTCAATTTGTTTTACTTTTTTCTATGTTTTGCAAAACAAAAAAATTATAATAATTTTTATTAGATGAGTACAAATTTGAAGAACTTTGATAAATGGTAATGACTAACTCTTTTAATAGCATATTATGATATTTATACAATTGTATCATGTCCCTTTTTTTATTATCAATTTTTTGTATTAATTAGGGAAAACAAATAGTAAATATCATTAGAAAATTATGTTTGAGAAATTTTTCTAAAGGATAAGGTTTATTATGTCCCTATCTCTAAGTGTATTTTTTTAATTATTTTTTAACAAATTTTCTCATATCATCAAAATCTATCAAATAAATTATAAATAAAATATGTATGGTTCCCCAGCTTGGATAAGATTCTGGGTCTGCCATTGCTTTGTATACTATAGCATGACTGTTATTCTATAGATTTTCAAATCCAATTAAAAAAAAAAAAGACAAATGATATGTGTTATATGCAGCTTGTTGTATTAGTGCAATGACATGCATGGGATATTGCATCTGCTTCGGGATGACATGTAAACTAACATCCCAATACTGAGCCAAACTTAGGGCCATGTATAGGATTCGCCCGAGTCCTGCACTTGACTCAATCATTCATCTTTGTTGCTTCTGTTGTGCTCTTTGTCAAGAGTACAGGGAGCTTCAAGCTAGAGGCTGGGATCCTTCCATTGGTATGTATTATTATAACCCTTAATTCACTTTGTAGTAATTTCTAGGAATAAATATAATTAATTAATCTTTACATTTGAGAAGGTCTTGAATTGGACTGCAGTTAATTCTCTTGAGTTTGATCTATCTGAATTTGTAGGATGGGATGGAAACCGAAATAGGAATCCACAGATAACCACTATAATGCCTCCTGTTAATCAATTAATGAGGCCTTTAGGAAATTAAAGATAAAATTGTGGTGTACACATTGTCTTTGAATTTGTAATACATAATGTCTGTATTTTCATTTTCAAAGCTTTTATATCTGTTTAGATATATGTACTTGTTTAATTATTAATGGACGATACTATGGTCGAGCGGTCTAAGGCGCCATATTTAGGCTCTTGTCCAAAAGGGCGTGGCTTCATCTTCATCTTTTAAATCCCATCTGGAGACCCATTTAGTTAATGATTTTACATAAATGAGAAACCTTGATCTCACAATTTGTTAGAATAATGCAATAGAGCTATGTAACCTTAGAATTAACAAGACCTAAATTTAAAATTCTTTACAATTTGTAACTTTTCCCTAACAAAAGGGGAAAACAAGAAAATAAAGGGCAAGGGAAATGATTCAATTATTTATTTATTGGGTTACTATAAAAATCACCCCTATGTTTTGGTCTAATTATATCCAGAGTCATTGTTTGTAATTTTTGTCATAGGCTACCCCTAACTTTTGAAAAAAAATCATGGACCATCTTTTCGTTAAAAACTCCGTTAGATGTTCGTAAATAAGAAAAAATAGCAGGGTTAAAATAGTAAAATAACAAGAAAAGTCAACATGTAAAGTGGGAGTCAACATATATAAATGGATTAATATCATAGACCACCCCCATGTTTTGCCTTAATCACACCTGGAGTCAATGTTTGTAATTTTTGTCATTGTCTACCCCTAACTTTTGAAAAAATAATTATGAAGCACCCTTCTGTTGTTTGACCATAAGATGACGTCAGATTTCCATCCAAAATTATTGAAGTTTATGTAAACACGTATAAAGTGAAAATAAATATCACTTCATATAAACACATATAAAGTGAAAAAAAAAGCTTTCCACTGCCCCCTAGTAGAGCGACTCACCACCATTATGTATTTCCAGGATTTTCAAAATAAAAGTATTTTTTCAAGATTTTGATATGGATTTCTTCTGCATTATGTGTCCTTTACTTGAAAATTGAACTAAGAGTATTTGAAATAGTTTCCAATAAATAATACTTTTTTTTTAATGAGTGAAAATGAAGACATTTCAGTGAAAGAGGTTCAAGATTACGAGCTTCACTCAAACTAATAGAAGGGTGATCTGTGATTTTTTTTAAAAGTTAGGGGTAGCCTATGACAAAATTGCAAATGATGACTTTGGGTGTAATTAAGCCAAAATAGAGGGGTGATCTGTGATATTAACCCTTTGAAAAATTCTTTTGAAGGGTATTTTGGTAACTGCAATAGTTTTGGACAGAAATCTGACGTCATCTAACGGTCAAATTAACGAAAGGGTGTTTCATGATTTTTTTTTCAAAACTTAAGGATAGTCTATGACACAAATTATAAATGATGACTCTGAGTGTAATTAAACTCAAACATAGGGGTGATTTGTGATATTAACCCTTTATTTATTTGGGCCTGACAATATGAAATCTTTGATTGAATGAATAGTTTAAAATTTAATTAGACACAATTGGTAAAATAAACCCAACTTTAAAAAATTTGTTAGGGGTGAGCTATACATATAGACCACAAAAACACTTTTAGCACTCTGGAATTTTTTATGCTAAGCCTTTACGAAATTTTTGGATGGAATATTTCTCTCTCTCGTTTTGTTTATATGTTTACCATCTCATCTTTCTCACTCTTCTTCAACAAGAAGCGATAAATCTTTTTATATTAACTCCAAATACTAGCAGTTTTCACTCCATCGTGGATCTTGTAACAGTTTATATAATCAAAGAAAACTAAACATCTAAGATTTAGAATAGAAGAGAACTAAAATCATTCAAATGTAAACTTAGTATTCAGATCTTTGATAGTTATTTATTTGACCACTGTATGAAAAAAAATCTACAGAGAGAAATCTAGAGAGAGAGCAAACCAATGGATTAGAACATGTTTTTTAAGAATAAAAACTTGCTTGAGGAAGATTTCTGGTTATTACCAAGGAAGATTTCTAAGAGAACTAACTAGAATTTTATAATAAAAAAATTCATTGATCTCAGAAAGATGGGAGATTTATTTGTTTACTATATAAAATGATAATAAGATGATATCATATGATAATACATGATTTGTTGGGCACACCATAAAAACAAGTGAAGTGGTAAGCTGATAGTACATAAGTATTTCTCATAATTTTAATAGAAAATTAAATTACTAAAGCATTTGTGTTTAAACTACCATTAAAGATAAGACAAAAATAAACCTAAAATTTTATCAAAACACAATTAGCATACTCTTATAAGTTCCTACTAATAAATCTCCAATTATTATTTTTTTTATCATCTTATATATTATCAAATCTATTGATTTACGTATCCTATATATTTACATCACAAGTCTTCAATTTCAAATTTGATGCAAAACAATTTTTGATTGGACAAAAAATTAATACTTGGATAGAGTATAACGATATTAATCGTAATAAAGTAATTTGATCCGGTAGGTGCATGTGTACAAACATGGACACCAAACGTGTGCAACAAGATAATACATAGCGGCAGAGAAACCACAAGTTGCATGCATGCAATTAAATTTTCGGGAAAAGAATTTATTAGGAGAAATCGTTGTTTGGTAAACTTGTGCATGATCGTTAGATAAGCCTTGGTTGGTTGATTCAATTTAACTTGTTTGGTATTTGGTAAAGTGTAAGAGAATGAATGTATAGTTACTTACATATGGTTCCTCTATCTATGATCTTCGCATTTTGGGCAAAAGTGATGTACGGGCAAATACAAGTAACATAACCTAGAAGAAGAGTAGAAGCCATATATTAAATGCTTAAATGATTAATTAAGCAAGTAAATTTGGACACAACATTAGTATTTAACTTGTAACACGCTAATATCCCCTTCACCTCTACTGCATTAAGAAACTATTTACCTAAAAGCTTAAACTAACAGGTGTGGTTTTAACATTGCTATCTAACTTTTATTCAATTCTTATATTTAAAATAGAACAAAATACAGATCAGAACACTCAAACTTCACAGTTAAATTGAAAGAAAAAGTTGTATAATTTAGAAGTATCAAAGCTTATGAAAGCTAAGTGCAAGAAAGAAACGGAGGAAGAAGAAGATACAGAAAAAAAATGCATTAATATTAGGAAAAATTGAAAAAATAGACACAATTAGGGACCTTCGTTGAAATTTGGATACATCCTGAAAAATTTTTATGCCATAGACACTTTCTTGACAAAAAGACTCAGTTACCCTTATGTATTCAATTTTTTCCCAAAGACTCAGACGAAAAATATCGAAACCCTTAGACATCGCTCGAAACGAAAATCGACACGAGCATCGGCTGAGGATAGAAGCAAGAAACCGCTTCGGATTTGTGAACTTATTCTGTTTTGTTAGAAATCGAAACACTAGATTTTCTGTTTCGTTAGATTTGATTTAGTTTTTAGGGAATTTTAATTAGGGATTTGAGTTTCCGTTGGATTTGTGAACTTATTCTGTGTTTTTAGGGATAAATCTAGTGTTATTATGTGATTTTTGTGGTTTGATATGAATGAAAACTGTGAAAAACGACTGGTTTCATTGCGAGATAGACGATGGTGAGTGTCAGATGTATAACTCGACACTGGATACTCGACACTAGACACTTGGCACTTCATGTCGAGTCATGTCGAATTCATAACTGACACTCGATATCAGTCTATTTGAGAAGACATCGAGTGTCGGATGATTTCATCCGACACTTGACATTACCTTTCATTTATTTTGTCGAGTGTTGGATACGTGGAAATCGACATGTGGAGTGCTCGAACCATGTATCTGACAATCGACATGTCAGATGAAAGGTATCGAATAACCGACACTCGACATGTCGATTTTCACATATCCGACACTCGACATGTCGGATGAAAGGTAGTGTCGAGTGTTGGATGATTCATCTGACACTTGATGTCTTCGAAAATAGACTGATATCGAGTGTCGGTTATGAATCCGACATGACTCGATATGAAGTGTCGAGTGTCCAGTGTCGAGTGTTTAGTTATACATCTGAAACTCGCCATCGTCTACCTCACAACGAAACCAGTCGGTTTCCACAGTTTTTATACACATCAAACTACAAATATCACATAATAACACTAGATTTATCCCTAAAAACACAGAATAAGTTCACAAATCTGACGAAAACTCAATTCTCTAATTAAGATTCCCTAAAAACTAAATCAAATCTAACGAAAAAGAAAATCTAGTGTTTCGGTATCTAACAAAACAGAATAAGTTCACAAATCCGAAGTGGTTTCTTGCGTCTATCCTCAGCCGATGCTCGTGTCAGATACATGGTTTGAGCGTTGTCTAGGGGTTTCGGTATTGATGAACACTTAAATATGTATGTTTAATAAGAGCTTAGTTCATCATGTTGCATTAATAGTATCATTAAATTCCTCAACTTAAGCATATTTGTAGTCTTTGCATCTTTGGAATTAACTTCCTCTTAATTTTGGTTTTGTTACAGATTCGGTAAAATAGACATAACTCTCTATTTATAGATCAGAATGGTACAAATCTTAATGTTTTGAAAAGCTGATTAAATATCTACAAGATTATATTGCAAAAGTATCATCAAATTCGAGCTTTTAGTAGACCAAAAATGGGCTTGAAGTGAACCCATCTGCAGTTTCAGTCCAGCCTGACCATGCCTTAGTTTTTTGACCATATCTCTCAGAATACATATCTAAATCGTATGAATCAAGATGTTCTAGAAATACGAGAGAAATATCTACGAATTTCATGAAGACATGTAATTAAAATTCTCAAAAATTCAATGTCAAAATTGGTGGTCAAGGTCGGTTCACCTAATTACCCCAATTGTCAAAGTTATTGCATCTAATATTTGACAATTATTCCTTTGTAATTTGACAAGTTTGCCCCTAAATGTATCTATAAATAGAGGTGCCTTGTGACCCATTAAGGCATCTTGGCCTTAGCTGGGATCTTGTATTGTGTATCTCTTGTTATTCTCTCTTATGTTAGTTTTTTTCTTCTTATAATGTCTTTCTAATTTCTCTCTTGCTAAGGTGAAAGGGTTAAACCCTTGATATGAGAGTAATGATTCTCTAACC